>WEIS01073945.1:0-49032 GCA_013389965.1 Todus mexicanus | reverse complement strand
TCGTTTGTTAGAAATTAATGCTTCCAAGAGCAATGAGACAATTTTACAATTAGATCCACTTAACACTTGACTCATCTTATTCTTTCGGTCATGTCACAAGAGCAGAATGATGACAACTTGCTCATTTCTGACTCAAGGATAACTCTTTGGGTCACATCAATGTCAGAAGTCTACGTGTTGCAATGCCTTGATTGACCTGAAGCTTTGCCCAGTGTATAGCACAAGGTAACATGATGTTCCTCCAGACACACAATGTACAAATTTGCAGACACTAGAACTAATGGGCACTATTTCCCTGCATGCTTGTTCCCCACGGTTGATTGCAAATTCTAATCGAATCATTTTCTCATGCTTGGAGCCTGGAGAGCTCATGCTCTCTCACTGGCTTTTTCTGCAGTAAGGCAAGTCTAGAGGGGCATTTATCCGTATGTCTCCCTATACCTGTTGCAACTGAATTGCATTTGAAATCTATTTTCCATTCTCACTGAGAAGTTGGTTGGAAATCCTAAGTTATAATGTGGAGAGTGGTGATGGGCAGGTGGATGGACAAACTCACACTGAGCATGGCTGCATACAGCTCATTTATTTTCAGTCAGCCTAAAAGCTAGAGAGCTGTATAAATGAAAAAGAAAAACTTAATCTTTTGGTGTTGGCTGATAGCTGTTCTGAAATGTGAAGAAGCATGGCTTTGATGGAATCAACAGTGTACCCAACCTGCTGTGTGTCAGCTGCAGATAGTGTGGAGCGCTGCGCTCTGGGGAAGGAATCAAGGGATATAAACCTAATAGTGAAGCTAGTGGGCTGACACCTTCCTTATGCAAGCGAATAACAAAATCCAAAGTGGTTTTAAGGGACCCAGGAAAAATCTAGCTTACTGTTAGCAAGAGCTAGCTCCAGTGTATATCCTGAGGGGTTTAGCAGTGCACTGCAAATGGATGCTGCACCTTTTAGCCAGAAAACCTGCAGCCCTCAGGGAAGGTGTGTATGTAAACCAGCTGCTGGATTTTGCCCCTGAAATGCTGTGATTTTGCTAGGACTGCAGACACCTCTGCTCAGTGCAGTACACAGTCCTCAGCAAGGATGCATGAGAAGTACTTGGCAACATTTCTGTCTTATGTGGCATCCACATGCATGATAGGCCTCAGTTTTTACCTTATGGTCATTGTCCCTCCCCCTCCCTGTGCCCGCCTGTAATCCACAAACCACACAAGCTCCCCTGGGTGAAACATTTGTATGATTTACACAGCAGAGTATCCTGCGGAAACAACTGATGCACCTTCCCTGATAGAAAGAGGCTGCTCTTCATATACTGTAACTTACTTATACAGTCATCAGTCACAACCGTATTGCCATCGTCACACTCTTCCCCGTCCTGTATGATCCCATCTCCACAGGTACCGCCATCCTCAAAGCGGTAGTTCACAGGATATAAAGGCGTGAGCTGGCCAAACAAACACACCATGGTTACTGATCTGAACCATGAGCTGCCTGGCTAGCAAGCAGAGGTAAAGTGCTGTAGAAGGCAGATCCCACAACCGGGTATTCAGATCCCCCTATTTGGTGGTTCACAGGGTTTATACAGCATCTGATTCAAAGTCCAGTGGACACAAGAAGGATCCATCAGGACTTAACTTAGTTCCTTGAAGCAAAAGGGAAATACATGGGTTCAGTTTACACGGTTTGGGTTTTTCAACAACTTTTTGTCCTGGTGAGTTTTACCTTATTTCATACCAAAAAAATGGTCTATCAAAAAAATTCCTCAAACTCAGCTTGTTTTTTTCACCAGTGGAGCCTGGGTCAAAGGAAGATTAGCAAAATCTGCAACACTGATGAATTAGTGCCTCCATAATGAAGACTCCTGTGAACAAAAGTCACAGAATTATCTGCAGTTGTGAAAGTGCTCACAAATCGGGTTTTTCTCCATTTGTTTCATTGATTCTGTATGACATCTTTAAATACAGAAGTATGATGTGTATTTAAAAATGAAACATACACTCACAAGTTTTCTGACACCACAGTCATATTTTCACCTGGATTGGAAGCCATCCAAAGGTATCCTTGAAATACAAAGACCTCTGATCTCTTCTAAAAGCTAAGGCATTTTCAGTGTTTAACCGCTCCAATTCTTCTTGATTATTCACCACAAAAATCTAGGGCAGAGAAGAAAAGATGATTCGTAACCCTCTCAAAAAGTATTTTAGATTGTCACTGAATCTTGTTTTGCCAACTAATGTATCTGTAAGTAGGTAAATAATTACACAGAAAAATGGCTTGATTGGTTTCAGAAACAGAATGGTGTGAGAACTTACACCCATAGACTGCCAAATCATAAGAGGCTTCTTCGTGATTGGTAAGACGAAACATGAGTTTTCAAAGGGGAATGGTCTTTCCTGAGCACCAAGTTATGGCTCCAGTGGCCCCTGTTTCAAAATGCACATCCACAGGCAATGATCATGCAAATATTTGAGGCATGATCACTGCTGAGAAAAGCTGTCAGATGCTCAAACGGTTAGATGCTGGAACCATTGCAATATCCATATGGGCATAAGTACTTTTTGTGCATTTGTCCATAATTTTTCAGTCATGTTCATGGCTACAAAATAAATAATGCATTACTCAATGGAACCTTAACTTATTTTTACTACTTTGTTTAGATTTAATTGGCACTAAAATGCATGTTTCTTTATGTACTTATACTTTAGTCTAAAGCCAAGTCTTCAATTAAACAGAAAAAAAAATAGTTCCAAGAGGAAAAATTAGGATGAGCTACTCTCTTACCAATTTCTTTAATGTCTCAGTCACTGCACTTGGCTATAAGGGGCATTAGGAAATAATCTCTTCCTTGAACAGCTTAATCAAATTAATTGTAGCAAGATTCAAACCATTTTTAAATTAAGGAAAAGCAAATGGAGCGCTTCTGAGTAAAATGGATATAAGGCTAAGCCTGGTTCCCACCAGCATAAACAGAATTTGCTCTTTTTAAAACAAATAACCCTGAAATTTTTACATGGCAGAATACTCCCATAGCCCTTGACAAAGGCCAATGTCATTAGAGAAGCATAGAATAAAAAATGCCTTCAGCTTGAATGAAAGCAAGGAAATAAACAGAAAACCAGAAAGAACTGATTCTGTAGTTGTGTTCAGGAGCTCAAGCCCAGCCCCAGAGCTCTAATTTCTCATGATATCAATAGCAGATCTGTGCTCTCTGGGACTCTCTCTTGCAGATACTGGCCATTGAAATTGCAAAAGATTTAAAAACTGGAATGATCCTTAGCCAGTGACAGAAAACCAGTGCTTTGTTTACCAGCCTCTCCCCTCCTCTGCCAGCACTGGCACCAGAGGATCTGATGGGCAAAGGGGCAATTGTCCAGGGGACATGCTGCGGCTGGATGCTGCTTTGGCAAACCAGGTGGCATCAGGACTGGAGGCACAGAGCACGTCTCTGGGGCTTTTCCATGCGCAGCTATAGAAACCCTGACAATAGTTTCCAAGCAGTACAAGGCAGACTTCAAAACTGCTATATGGGGATCTGAAGGGTGTAAGTAATAGCAATGCTTAAGCTCCTGTTCTTCACACTTGAGGGAGTAAAGCTAACAGAGCAGGCAAATGAGGAGCACTCCAAGTGCACTCTTTTCAAAGCTGAGTCTTGCTGCTTTGCCATCCCATATTTCTGAGAATGAAATAGCACTTGATCATCATCAAATGAGGGTTCACAGTGATAGTGTAAGGTACTTGTATTTTAGCTGTTTACACTCTTATTACCATCTTTCAAGATTTAATATGAAACTGTGCCTGATGGAGAGGAAGGGTGATAAGAGCTACACAGAATATTGTGAACCTTCTACTTTTTCCTATAAGCTCTCCATGCTGTGAAGTACATGATTATATTTTCTGCGATAGCAGGAATCTTGATGTGATGTGTACCTTTATTTTATGCAATTTCTTCACCGATCATCATGTTTTAAAAACAACAAGGCTTTTCTTTTGTAATGCAACACAGACAGGGGTGAGTAAGTGGCTGACAAGACTTGCAGCACATTGTTGCAAAAGGTTGAGTTCAATGACCCAGCTTAATGAACAGCGTGTGAGCACATCCCTTTCACACACTGTAACAGCTTCCTGACAACGTGACAGATGGGAAAGTTAGCAAAGCTAATTGCTGCTTATTGTCATTCAGAGGCGACCAGACACTGCACAATATCCACTTGCACGAGTGGAGTGGCTGGGCTCTGCTGGTACACAGTAGCAAAGTAGCATTTTCATTGCTGATTAAGTGCTACAATGCACAAAATAAAAAGGAAGATCCCAGCAGAAGAAAAAGTACAGAAATAGTATTTACAAAGCCCAAAGAAAACAGAGGTGAAAGATTTCTAAGGCACTTCCCATCAATGACTTGTCCTTTAAAGTGCTTTGTCTAAGTTACTCATAAAATTGCTTTCTAGAAGGCTAGACATTGAAAATAACTATATAAAGTGTGTGTCTACAGTCAGGAGCTAAGAAGTCCAACTCCCATGGTTTGTGGACACACCTTTTTGGTTCAAGGCAGAGTGTCTGTGCTTTGAGAGAAAGTTGTACCATGTATGCAAAATACTTGACCTCAATATTCAACTCTGAAATCACAGTTTTTGTAGAAGATATAAAAAATAAGCAAGAAAGAGATGCTTACTTCACTGACCAATTTGAAATATATTTCCATTTGCTAAAATAAGAACAGATTATATATGTACAGCTGGAGATGGAAGATAGAATCCTCAGGCTTGAAAAAACCCCCATGTTTCTAAACATATGCTACATTACTGAAGGAAACGGATGCATTTCAACACGTCAATCACACAACTCTTAGGCTAGTTATGGGACCAGCTCTTTTGGATCAACAAGATTTCAGAGGTTCTGGATACTAGAAATGACACATTGTCCACGTAAAGACATCTTCCCTATTAAAACAAAACTATTAGTGAGTATACAACTTCTTACAAGAGAAGTACTTAA
Organism: Todus mexicanus; assembly: GCA_013389965.1. NCBI lineage: Eukaryota > Metazoa > Chordata > Aves > Coraciiformes > Todidae > Todus > Todus mexicanus. The sequence goes on along the minus strand of WEIS01073945.1, from coordinate 44,043 downwards.
GAACTGCTCACGTCCTCTCCCAGAAAATCTGCTTACCGCTGGAACTTTCGGATAGCTGTATCCAAATACAGATTCCTCATATGATGGGTTATTCACATGTTGTGGGTATCTGCAGAGACATCTTCCTGGAGGCCCTGGAAGTCCTCTTTCCCCTTTTGGTCCTATTGCAAACTGCCCTAGGAAGCAAAATGCCAGGTTGCCTTCTTAGGAAGTTAATACACAAAATAAAAATGCAGCCCTAGTGGAAAAAGCACAGGTCAGGTGGATACGTGCATTTACCTAAGTTTTCAGATATGCACATCTCCCACCAAATCCACTGGGAGCTGAGGAGAGGGATTATCAGAACCACCAATTGCAGTATTTCAAGAGAAAGACCCCAGTTTGTACCACAGTCATATATGAGATCACTTGTTGAATTTTTCTTCCAACTTTATAGAGAAAGAGAAGGACCATTTGCTTAGAATAAAGGTTACTCTATTTGAAGCCACAGAAATTCACGACATGATGAGCATTCAGATCACTCTACAGCATCTGTGCACCAAGTTTAGTTAGAGTTAAGTCTGTATACATCCACAACACATTGGGCTTGTGCATTTATACAACCACTTGAGCAATGCTGTTTCAGAGGTTTCTGTATGGAAAAACCCAAACAGAAACACAGGAGTTCTGCAAATAATAATTAAAAAAAATCAAAACAAAACAAAATGCTTTTTGACTTTCAAACTTTGGCAAGGATGTGCTACTCTCCAGAATTAGACTATGAGCCAACATGTTGGTACTGCAAGCAGTGACATCATTACAGAAAGGTCTTTTAAGATCAGAATTTATATTCTAGATGAAAAAGATTAATAAACCTGTCACATAAACTTTCCGTGGATGGAATAAAGCCTTTAAAAAGTCATCTCAAGATCCTGAATACCTTCCCATTGGCATGGCGAGAATTTTGTCCTCTGAAAAGTTTCATCTAATTTACTCAAGACAAAGATGTTTCATGAGAGACATGCGATATGTGAAGATTTCAAAGCAGCCACTAGCTTCACAGATGTACCATTTCCACACTACCACAAGAAGAGACCTCCTGCCCACTGATGTAAGCAAGGGAAGAAAAAGGGAAAACAAAATGGAAAAAGATGTTGAACAGATCAGCTCCACTACAAGCAGCTGTTGGCCATTTGAAGCAACAGCAGTTCCGGACTGGTTTTGCTTTTCTATTCAGATACTTTAGTACATATATCTGGGTTGAGAAAACCCTACCTGAGGGTTCACTGTCACTGAACATTGTGGGTCATGTATTGTCCGTCACATCCACGCTTGATCTCACAAGTTGCCCAGTGTTCATGTGCATGGGCAGCTTTGAAGCTGTACAGTTGTCTGTCTTATACAAGATTTTTCTTGTCATTTCTACAAAATGTAGAATTGTACTCAGCATAGATCTCCAGCACTTTAGTAAGGAGGGAGGTTTTTTCTCCACTGCTCTTTTTTCCTTCTGACTCCTATCCCTTTTATTCACTTTTGTTCTTTCCTTAAAGCCTTTGTGACAAGTCTCATCTGTTTTCCTTTTACAGAGCTGCATAGGGTGAGTACATCCTGGCTGATTAGAAGTCACAATCTTTCACTGTAAGCCAGGATACCTGGAGAAGCAGCAGACCTTTGATGATGGAGATTAACTAGTGCCTCCAAGGTTGCCAGATGGCTTTTCATCATCCCCATCTACTCAAGTCCCATGGGAACCACATAGACCATGCTTTTTGTTTTATTTGAAACAACAGGAGCCATAATGTAGGCTCTGAAGTAAGGTTTAGAGTTCTTATAATGGACAAGGATAGCATGACCTGTCTTCAAGAGAAACCCTCTCCTTACCATCAATGGAGAAGCAAATGAAGTCCTGCAGCCCTTTAAGTAATGGGGCCTATGTAGGGGTGTACATGATGAGTCAGGATGTGTGGGAAAGCAGGGACATTGTTGAGATCACCTCATGTCCTGCTTACCTGATCCTGAAGGTCCAGGGGGACCTGGCTGACCAGAAGGACCAGGCCTTCCAGGTGGACCCATGATACCCGCAGGTCCAATGTCTCCCTTTAGTCCCTAGGAGAGAGGAGACATCCATTTATTTGCTAAACGATTAATAACATACATCCTCCTCCAGACAGCACTGGATTCACTTTGAAGAAAGCCAAGACATTTGCCAGTAGAAGCATGCAGCATGAGCGTCATAGTCACCACTGCAGGGAACAGTTATTGTTGTGTTCTGTGTGGAGACAAAAAAGCATGTCCAGGCAGGACTTCTGCTCCTATAAGTGAACAGACCCAGAGATCTACTCTGTGTAGAGTCAGGAGTCACCCTGCTCTGACTGAAATCAGATTCAGTGGCCTTTACTTAAGGACATCTTTTTACCCTTGGCACCTCTCTGGGAATCAGTGCAGCTCAAATAGAAAGGGCTGGTAGAGCTGAAACAGCTGACCCTGGAAATCCTTAGTTACTGCACTGCTGCACACTGAGGAAAAAAAAGAGAAAATTTACCAAGGAGTCAGTAAGGGCTTCCACAGCGACATTTCCCAGTATTTGGGCACAGTCTTTCAGAAGTACACTAATGACTCTGAGGCTCACACTGCTTTCAGAGGCACTTTTGGTACCTGGACTTCTCTATCTCATTGATTTTCACTGTGGGTGTAGCTATATTAACGAATCATCACAAGACAAGCAAGAGCTTGGCTTTACAAAAGTGCAAGCTAGTGTATGGCAACACCATGCTGACAAATGACATCCCTCTGATACTTTATCACTCAGGCAAAATGCTGTAAAATTACCTATGGGAGATGAGCTCACACACAGCTAGCACAAATAGCTAATATTATGTAAAACTAACCCTAATATGCTTCTTTGGAACTAGTTTGTGCAGCCATACCCTTGGGCATTTGGAAGTTTCACCCTAGAACTGTTCAGCACCTTCCTATTTTTGTTCCTGAATTTAGTATAGTGACACTTATTAAAAATAACTATATTTATCTTCCTGCTAATACACTCTCCAAGGCTAGGATTTCTCAGCTTTATATTTCAAAAGCGTATTACATAACATAAAGTTTAAATATCTGGTTTGACTTTTATGTAACAGCATACATTCTTTAGCATAGCAAAAATTATATGTACTAAGTAAGCTTTCTTTTAATGGCAAAGAAGATTAATTCCTTGAAGATGGTGTAATTCCAGGTTAATGTGCATTCACGGGCACATGATGAGTGGTTCCATGTCTTATTTCAGAGTAATGAAGCATATATAGCAATATATGCAAAAATAATTTGCTGTTATATAGTAGATTGTGTCCCATGGATACATTTGAATGTCACTTGCACCATTTCAACAGAGGAAGGTTGATTTTGCCATGGTCCATAAAGAACTAATTGAATATTTACTTGGTTTAATCCTATTAGGTAAACTCTGTGCCATCAAAATACTCCAGGATTTATGTGAATGTCAGTGATACTGATCCCTAATTGCTTTTTACATTACACAACACGGAACTAGCAGACCAGGATTTTGTAGACCCAAAGAAGTCTGTGGGAAATCTCTTTCCCCCACACAATAAATAAGGATCTGGCAGAGGCAAGTCAGCGCCAGTCAGACATGTACTGCTGTCTTCAGTGTCTCCTGCTTTGGAGGAATGATTGCTTAATGTTCCCTTGTTTAGCACAGATAGATTAAATAATAATGGTAGAGATTTGTCATAAATATTTTTGCCTTGTTCCTCATCACATGCACCCATGGCGCTCAGAGCAGCTTTTCCCATGGGTAATATTTACATGTCTCTCCTTTCTTTCAAAGTAACATTATCTGAAGCCCTAAGTCATTGCTCCTTCTCAAGACTGAAACTCTAAACGAGCTCCTTAGGGCCCATTCTCAAGTTGCAAAGCTTTGGGCGTTAGATCTCAATTAGAGAGAGGGGAGTGAGGCTGTGACTTGTGACTCCCACCTCCTGGCCACCTTTTCGGAAGAGCCTGCCCCAGAGACAGGGGAGAGCTGAAGAAGTCAGTGAGATAACCAAGAGGTACCTCAAAATGGAAGTGGAAGTAACACCTTCCTAATTTAGCTGGTTTTATCTGGGGATGTCAGCTGGATCAAGAGGCAGGAAGCAGCCCCAAGTTGCTGGAAATGATCCTCTCAGCTGAGCAGCCAGACAACTACAGCTCTTAAAGGCAGCAGCCTGACCCACAAAGCATTAAAATGACACTCTCGGGTTTATTTAAATGATTAGAAAAGAAGAAATGAAATATCTAGTTCACCAATTACAGAGACGGACACCTGGTTTTCACGATGATCAATGCTGAAATTGCTTTCAGGTCTCCAGAAAGTGGTTTGTGTACTGAGCCGTAGGCCAGGATATCCTGATTTAGGACCAGACTACAGTGTAGCTGCTTAAATCATGACATGCCTTATGTCACCGCTTTTTGATTAAGACACTCTCTAATGTGACAAAATGTCTAGTCAAGTAAGGAGTGCACCGTGTTCAAGCTGTTCTGCAGGCGCTGCATCTTATCTTCACCTTATGTTATGTAAAGATATTCTGTGCACATTACTTTGGCAGACAGATAACACAGTTTATAAAAAAACAGCGAAGAGCACACATCAGCTTTTAAAACCTGACAAATCAAGGGCAGGCTTATATTGCACATGCCTCACTTGGTGACCTATTATTTCCCCCCTAACACCCAGCTTCTAGTTTTTCCTCATGCTGGCTATTCAGATATTAGCTGATGACATCAGAACGACAGTGAAGCAGGCATTTGCCTCTCTTTGCAATGCTGGGTTTAAACAGACTGCAAATAAAATACTTTCAGTTAAGCGTGTTAACCACCACATCTACAAGCTCCAGTGTCTGAGCAGATGTACATTAATATCAATATTGGTGTGGCAAGAACAGCCTCTCCTTCCCTGTCGATCAGTGGAAAGAAACAGGCTCTGCAAATGGCAATTCAGAGCATCAGGAACTGGCCTCCTTTGTGCCCCCAATAAATACAAACGGAAAGGTACACTCAAAGAGGCCCATTTGCTGACTTGAACAGGTAATGCCGATATTGCTACGTCCTCCTTGGCAAATGTTATAGAGGAAGAGTCAGTATCAATTTTACACACAATTCCTGGTCTCTACAATTCATCTGAAAGTCTGAAAAAACAGTTCTGCCAACGTAATTATTTTAAGCTCTAAATAAGCACCATTTGTCAATCATCCCATTCCTGAACAGCTTCCATACAGGAATACCATCACTTAAAATCTCTTATACGTCTTCCTGACCCTTCTCAGAGCAGGAGAATCTGTCCCTGGCATGCAGTAGTACAGCAAGAACTGAGTATTCAGACTAACAAATTAATCTTGGTTTAGAGTTAACAGAAGAAACAAAAAGGGTGTTTTAGAGCTTTGGTTCTTTGCGCTGTGTGACGGACATTTCCAAGGCCTCGTGGCTGTGCAAACTGACCTGTGTTGATCAACACTTGGGCCTGGGCAAAGCATGACTCAACCCAGTTGAATGGAGTGGGTAAAAATTATCCTCTAGGCAAGTCCAGTAAGAAGGGTAGAACCTGACTTGACACTGGAGGCACTCTTAATGCTTGTGCTAGAAACCTGGAGTGTGTTACAGTGCAATATAGGACCAAGGTTTGAATGTATAGACCAGTAGTTTTCGTTGCCACAGATCAAACTCCAGTTTAATCCATTACAGTGTTCCATTCTTAATGTACCATCAGCTACTGCCAGTGCACACAAGCACTGGTTTTGCAGCAGTAGTGCAGCTCTTTGCAGTGGTGAGCTAGACAGAAAATTCATGAACAGGCAATGGGACCTTCCTTGCAAGATGCCAATGCTGTCTCTGCCCAGAGCTGAGGGGTGTGTGTGTGTGTGTCTGTGTGTGTGTTCCTAACATGCATATCAATCCCTCCCCCATTCAGAGCCCCAGAAAGGCATTATTTCACTATAAACCTTCCTTGGCTCATCCCGGGAACCTGTTCTTGTGAGAGGCAGAGGATAGCACTTGGGCAGGTTGAAGTATGTTGAATTTTGGATATATCCTATCAGCCACTGCAGCCTGCCTTTGAGCAGCCTTGCTCCCTAAGTCAGCTCCAGAGTTTGGATCTACAAAATGTAGATCACAAGAGCTTTACATCCCACACTGTCTGAGGCCTGGACCTTGTGCCAGCTCTCTACCCATTAGGTGAGGCTGGGACTGTAGCTCTGTGTTGCTTAGGATTCAAACAAAGGGTTCAAGGTCTGCTCAAGTTGTATTCAATGTTTGTTACTAAGCCAGGAAAAAGACAACTTTCCCCATGCTGTATGTCCAGGGAGCTGAATGCCACAGATAAGGCTCCAGTCCTAAAGCTGAGCCTTTAACTCCTGCGTAACCTGTGCAGGTGTGTGAGGTATTTCAGGACTTCCAACCTCTCCTTGTGTGATAAAGTGCATAGTACCATGAGAGAACATATTGCACAGTTATATGCCATGACCATACAGATGCCATGAGCCACTAGAAAGTGAAACACCATGGTCCTACTTGTTTGCCACGTTTTCCAGGTCTTCCTATAGGTCCTCTGTGTCCTGGTACCCCAGATTGTCCCTTCGGGCCCATCTCTCCCTTGGTTGTTGCAGAGAGAAGGAAACAGGATGTAAGTATATGGTTATACCTGCCTTACATAAGACAACAGATGGACAGTGCTTTCATTTAGAGAATTCCTGTAGACAATGCTGGCACCATTTATCAGAAATCCAAAATTATAACAAAATACATGCAACCATAAAGTAAAAAATATCTCTTACAATTTATCCACATTTTCCTGAAAAATCCTTTCCTAAAGAGAAGGCCAAATGGAGAGATTAGAAACTTGAGAGGTCAAGGCTAACAAAACTTCATGGCCCCTTGGCAATAGCTTGCTTTACTGTTAAGATGCAAGTGTAGTAAAATCTCTCAGGGAAAGGGAGGTCAATTCACTCTTTTCCTAGCCTCCTTAGAAACAACCATCATTTCCTTATCCTAATTTCAGAGATAATATATGATTGTACCATAAAATTATCCTCCTTTAGGCTTTCTACCCATAGGCCAACATTTGAATTTTTATTGTCATTCAAGTACAGAATAACGATGACATAAAAACTGGTCAGGATTATCACTGCTATTTATAGAGGTGCCATTTTGATTTAGAGTATCGAAAAAGAAGTATTTCTTAGCTTCAGGTGAATAAAGCCCAAACAAAAGGACAGTTATGAATCTATAATCAAGAGTTTGAATATGTTAAACAGGAGGAAGAATCTGACTAAAACAATGTTCTAGGGAAAAAAGAGAAACAGTAAACTGCTAAATCTCAGTTTTCTCCTAAGATAAAAAACCCTAAAGAATTTAATCAAGTTCAAGAAGTATGCATCATTGAGTCAAGCAAGACTTTCAATGTCTTATACTTTCCAGGATGCCCCTGAAGCTACTTGTTGACTCTAAGACAGCACTTAACACAACTCTCTAACACATCACACCCACTTACTTTTTGTCCCAGCATCCCAGGGAAGCCTATTTCTCCCTACAAAGTAAAAGGAGAAAAACTATCTTAGACAAAGCAGTACATTCTTTGGAAGAAAGAGAATCAAGTGCCATGTATTGATGTCAGTTAAAAACTCCATGTACTGTGATTCAGCACTGTGGGTGATGCAGGAGGTGGAGAATTATAAGCAAAATTTTACTGTAAAGCCCCTTGTAAAGTAACACTGCTCTTATGTCTGATCCTCTGCCACCCACTTCCTCTCCTCCAGCAAAAATATCCTGATTGTGCTTTTGTCTACAGACAGTCCAGTTACCTGGACAGCTTCCAATGCTTGCGTTTGACAAAAGCATTTATCCATTTACATCAAAAGCAGTTTACTTTTCCTGTCTTACTTAAAAGAATCCCCAAGCCATGAATTTCACGCCACCCCCCTGCCCAGCATTATCATATCACCAGATATGGTGATTTTGGCCAGCTGTCGTGGTTCTGGACTACACAAATCAGGGGAGACTGATGTTACCTCCAGGGAAATTCCCCTCTGACTCATCAGCTCCCCTGTGCACTGGGGCTGGGGGTACTCATGGATGTGGAGGCTGCCTCACTGCCCTCCCATCAAGTAGGACCACTGCCTTCCCTGCCACTCTTGCCCTCCTAGGATGATGTCCAGCCTCCCTTACTCCATACCGCTCCTGTTCTTTGCTATCAGAAGTACGTCAGACGTTCAGCTAAAGTTCGCAGCCATTTGGAAAAGAAGATTACCTGATCTCCTTTGACTCCTTTGTCACCCCTGTCGCCTCTGGATCCCTGGAGGGAGATAATAGGGTGACAACAGCTTAAGTACTACCATTTCATGAGGAAGCACAAAATATTTATCCTACACAAGGCGTTATTTGTAGTCATGCAGAATACAGTTATCTCTTCAGAGTGAGGTATGTGGTAGATACCCTAAAATGTTTCCTTATTACTTTCATTGATATTGCAACAAGATTAAGGAATAGGGATAGCTTGTGGGAAAAGGAACTCATAGTTCCCAGATAATTACTTTAAACATATGCTTTTCTGGACATAATACTCCCAGACTTGATTTTTTTCCCCAGTTGGCTTCATCCAAGTTCAGATCCCACTGTGAAGTTTTACAGTAAAAACCGTCTCTGTACCAAAACGTATGTAGCTTAAACAAACCAGACCAACAATTCAGGATTATTATACCCATTCTACAGATGGGGAAACTGTAGTGAGGTACACTGTAGAACTTGCTCACAAGAAGGTAGGGTGTAAAACTCACTTCTTCAGCATCCTCACCCAAGCCACAAGACTCTGCTCCTTCTCCATGTATGTTTTCATTTCTCAGTGGGACCTCAAGACTTCACTCCATCAAAATTTAATCTCATTTCTACAGTTACTTTTTCTTACATGACTGCTTCCAATTGTTAATTTATACATTATTCTATTGGCACACTGACCTTTTCTCCTCTAGATCCAGGAAAACCCTAAAGGGAATGATAGATATTTTAATGCTTCTTGCTTTCAGTATCACCCAAGAAGTTGGACTTTCAAACTTTTAAGTGAACAAAAATAGCAAAGCACAAATAATTAATTGCATCAACTTGTGAATGCAAATGAATATTTATAGTTTCTAAAACTGCACTTGAAGCAGAACTATGAAATGTGAATTAAAGGCAAGACGGCTCAGCCCAAAAGCCAATGTAGAAAAGTCAGGTGAAGCCAGCGGATTTGATATTGCTTTAACATTGAAACTCAGCCCAAAAGCCAATGTGAAAAAGCCAGGTAAAGCCAGCAGGTTTGATATTGCTTTAACATTGAAACAAGGTAAATAAAATATAACTGAAAGTAAATAAAGCCTTAGATGCCGCAATTAAAAATCTAAAATAATTTTAGCAATGATCTTCATCTTCTGCAATTTTGGTGGGATTTTTGTTTTGTTTGTTCATTTTTTTCCTATGAAACATCCTTAAATTACACTGAAGTAGTCTTCTTAAGAAACTGAGTTTCTTTTTAAGAAACGTACAATAGACAATGGTGCTCAGTTCTTTTCTCCAGTCCTTTATTTGAATAAACTGATTATATAATTTTTTTCAAGTACTTTAAAACATTGTGGCTTAGATTTGTAAAGGCAGGCGCTATGCTATAGAAAATGATGTGCGGATACTAAGATATCCTGACCAAATTGTGCTTACTACCCAACTGTCTATAAAACTATAAGCATAGTTTTAGTAGAGGACCAAAATGATCTCCACAGTCCTGTGAGGTGGATGGAAAACAATGCAGACATGGTTTAACGCAGTAGACATACTTAAGAACTCCAGTTTTCTACTGAGATATAATTATATAAATTTTGCTTTTAAAACAAATTTATGCATTACAATAATGTATAACAAAGCATTTTTAGGAAAAGCCAAAACCAGAGCCAAGCCCAACCAGACAACATAACCTTGCTTGAGGGGGCACATATCTTTTTAGCTGTATTAGAAAAGATATATCTCGATAAATGCTTTCCAGCAAATTCATGAGGGAAGCAGCTGTCAGCAGAGTGTTAGAAACTAATGTCTGAAAATGCAGCGTTTGGTTAACAAACCTTGGAGCCCATTGGTCCTCTTGTACCTGGCAATCCCATCACACCCAACTCTCCCTTTTCACCCTAAAGGGGTCAATAAAGAGAGTTATTGATTGTGGTTCTATGATGAGTTCACATTTGAATGTCTGACAGTTTAGTGGTTTGAGTTTTATGTCAAATTTGAGACTATCCTGACCTTGGTTCAGCATTGTAGTCAAAGGTCTGTATAGCAATTGTACTCTGCCTCAGTCTCCATATATGGTATACTTCTATTTGTTTTTTCTTGGGTGCGTAACTTGTGCTTCAGTTTTGCCAGATGCTTTTGAGGGACAGACACAAAATTAGCAGCAGCAGTGCATCCTTTTACTGCAGGAAGGTGCAGTGTCTCTGCCCAGCATGACTTTCAGTCAGTTGCAGAAAAGAAAGGCATTTTGCTGAAAGCCTTTATGGCTTGAGGAGGCATAGTGACTACTTTTATTGTGTTTCCAAGACATCACGTGCTTTACAATGGTTTGGAGACAGTAGATCATGAAAAAGCTTTACAACTTCTCTGGCTGCTGTCAGATAATTTTATCAAGCATGAAATATGGAGTAGTCCCCGTAGACATCTAGCAGCACTACCAGCACAATGCAGTTGGCTCTTATTGTCCTTTGGCTTTCACTGTTCTAGAATGGAGAGGATTTTCACATTGGTTGCTGCTCCAGCAGAAGTTCAGAAAAGACTTGAAGAAATAATGTAAGATAAATAAGGATTGGAACAAGGCTGTGTTAAAGAAAGACAAGACAAGACAAGATCCTGATGAAGAAATAGAAGGTGCAGAGATAGGAATGAGAAAAGAACCCAGACAGCTGCTTACTAGAGAATTGCAGCAAGAAAAGGATACAGCAAATGACTACAGCAAAGATGAGTATCAGGAGTTTGGAAAGATCAATGATGAGAAGAAGAGAAAAGAAGTAACACAACTTGATGGAAGAGAGCACAGAGATCTGCTGGCCTCTGTTTGACTGGAGCCTTCATTGACAGGCAGGAAACCAAAATTTATAAAAATCAGAAGAAGTGAAAGTGTGGACCCATCTAAAGAACAGAGGAGACAGGTATCAGAGGAGACAAGAAAAGCAGAATCGGAATCAAAGAGTAAGTAGGACTTGAAGTCAAAGTGTAGGAAAAAGTATTACTACTGAATGTGAGGGATGCTTCTAGGAGTGCTATGAAAAAGCGTAACAATAGAGAAAGAGGAGATAAAATCAAAATTAGGAAGACTTCTTAAATGAAACTAAGCTTTTATAAGCAAAAGGCCAACTGAATGAGTTTTCTGACTGCTCTGCTCTCAGTACTAAGGCTGTGACCAAAAGAGGTAGTTGGACCTTCCTTCTGCCCTCACTGCTCACACTGTAGCACATCATAGCACAAAATGCGTTCAGAGGAGACATCGTTTCCTATCTCACAAATGTAATTGAACATTGGCTCCTTTAGTTACATAATCTCTTTTGCTTACCTACATACCCACACACTATAATACAACCTTCTTCATCTAATGTAGCTGTGAAGACCTTGAGGGTCTTCTTTCCAGATGGAGCTTGAATTTGGAGGTCATTTACTATGATACCTGCAGTGGCAAAAGCTACTGCATCACATTCTCTGTGGTGGGGGCACCAACCTCCACACAGCAAATGAAGAGTCAAAGATGTACTGGAAAACACAGCTTTGAACTAAACATTGTGTGCAGTCCTTATGCCTGATGCATACTGGATTGACGAAAAGCAAGCATCTCAAAAGTTCCAGTGGAAACTCCACATTCTGTGGCTCCTGTGAAGAGCTGAATACCTTCTGCGTAAGAGAATACCTAGTAAGGGACTGTCCTGCAGCTGTTTTATAATAAATGCAGATGCAGCAACCACTCTGCAGTAGCAAAGTCATTTCTTCTGCTGTTGGTTATCAAAAATCGAAGGAATGGATATTTGTTTGTATGGGAATGAACTTCAAAGATGTGATCAGCAACTCTCATGGTTTGTAGTCTCTTTCCCCTCATACCAGCCTGAGATTTTCCCTTTGATCACATGCACACAGTTATGCTGCCAAGAAGTACACATTCAGGCAAAGAGATCAACACGAGGAACAATCATAAAGATGATGATCAGTTTTGAAACACTGATTTGTGTGATTGCGAGACACCAGTGTTTATCAATGAATCTTCATTAAATAGATTTTCAACTTCCCTTTGACATATTTTAATCAACACAAGAAATGCTACAGGGGCTAGGCTGATGGTAGAGTAACCTAACCCTAGACTGAGCAGGTCTTTGCAGAGCGGTGTAAGAAACAGGAGAAGCACAGAGTGTCCTTGCACTGCTGCAGCTTCCCAACCTCCAGCAGATAGCCATTTAGAGAATTCCTGAGACAACTGTTCAGTTCAAATCATGACATTGAACAGGTTATTCCACAAGAATTTCAGTCTTACCTTCGGTCCCATAGGTCCAGGCCATCCTACTGGTCCTGGCATCCCAGGGACACCTGGAGGACCTGGTCTACCCTTGAACAGAAAACATTGATTACAATGATTCATGTAACATCATTCCCATGCTCAAGCTTCCACTGCAGACAGGAGATATAGAAGAATAAAATCTTTATAGGAAAAGACTTGCAAATGCAGGTTGTTAAATACAAACCCCACTATATTATGTTCATAACACTGTTTGCATTTATTGTACTAGAGGAAGTGTGGGCTGGCAGAAATACCAGATTAAACTGATCCAGATAAGTAGATCAGCTACAGAATGAATCTCTATGCAGCCAGCATAATAATCCTAAAATTCCAGTATAAATAACATAAATCCTGTTTTCATTTAATAATATGATGCAAATCAAAAAGACCTATGAGTAATTATATTAGTATGAATCAAATTTATGTTAAAAATGGAACCAAATCTTTAACGAAAATATTCCTATTTTTATTTACTATTATTCTTATTCTGAACATTCTCATATTACTAGCTATAATTGCTTATTAGCTACTGTATGGCTAGCAATAACTACATACATACAGTTATTTATCTATTTTAATTACTGTCTGTAAATCTCTATCTGAGCATCTTCTAAAATGTTGCAGATTAGTGCCAGTGCTTTTATTCCACTTGACAATATGATCGATCTTAGAAATGGCATTGTGATATTTGGGACTAAGAGTGGTGTGAGGTCCCATGCACCACACAGCTTTTAGTGTGGGTTGTACTGCTTTATTTCCAACTTAGGCAACTTTGGGGACCTACTAGGTTTTGTCAGAAGAGTAAGCGTACCGTGTTTAAGGTTTGCACTCTCCTGTAGGTTGGTGAGTGACTCTCTCTGAGACACTGCTGTTTCAAGCACTTGAACTTATGTAACTAATATTTTTGTTTACTATAGGGCACTTGCAATTTAGGTTAAAGAAAAAGACCTCTTTTGTTCATGTGTTTCATATTTATTTGACTTACTGGTTGGTAGCTGGTGTTAAAATCCTCTGTTTATTATTAGAAAGGTGTAGAAATCCTTGGTATATTATTAGAAGGGTACTTCTTTTCCTGGTTAGTGACTACCCCCTGCATATCTCTGATTTCATCCTGCATTTCTGTCTTCTTTGAAAGTTAATTACATTAAATGGAGGTGCTTAGTGACTGAGATAACATATTCTGTTTCATCACATGTAGGGGCACATAACTTTGACAACATATCACGGCTCATGTGTCACCAAGCATAGGACTGTAGTCAGCATATTGCATTGGTGTCAAAACTCTAGGTGTAATCATTAATGGTTATTCCTCCTTTGAGGGTATCTGGCTGAGCCTTGTTTAGATTTTGGAGGAGTAAAAAGTTTCAGTTTGCTTTGGGCTTTTTTTAATGCACCTTTTATGACAGCTCCCATGCTCTGCTTCCCCTGTCCACAGAGGCATAGTTCAGGTAATTTCCCACTCTGTTTTAATTGGCTGGCCAGACCCTCATGCTTTTACTAAGGGGATTTGTCAAATTCAAACCATCTGTGACAGCTCTCCAAGCCAGAGGGGCCCAGCTCTCCAGCCCTGCACCCAGAGCTCCCTACCACCCACCCTGGGTGCCAGGGAAAGCAGCACAAACAGGTTAGACATCAATATCAGCTAATTTTTATTTAACTGTTGTCTGTGCCCCTCTCTGGCAGTTGCTACGTGTCAAGGATTAAATGGGTTTCTGAGACAGCACCTTTGTTCATACCTTTCTTCCTGGCCTGCCAATCTCCCCCTGCCAGAGAAAGGAATATGTTAGTCTCACAGGCACCACACAAAGCATGGTGGCTCAGTAGTCAATACATCTATATGAGAAAATAAAATAAAATATTGGGAATACCTTTGTGTTCAAGAATTTGCTTCCAGAGATCAAATGAGAAGAATTACTTTTACAGAGCTTCTTGGTCTTTCCTATGTTCTCATCCCTAAATCAACAGTGATCCCCTTGTATAGCAAAGCATGGAAATACATGCCCGGCTTCAGGTGTAAGGCTCTTTTAGTATCAGCTTTGTAGCTCTGAAGCCATAACTTAACACATAGGTCAGTTTTAATATCTGAGCTGGCTGATATAATTAACCCTGGGTGGGAGAGCTCTGCTTCTCCCATCCTCCAGAGGGACAGGGCATTCAGATGCTTTTGGAACAGTAAGATCACCAACTTCTGCACCTGAGCTGCTTTCTTAACACATGCTCTAGTCAGAGGTAGTTATCGTGAGAAGCCATAAAAAATATTTTGAGACTGAAAATGAACACTGAAAGATGAAGTTTTAAATTATAGCTTCAAACCAATTCATAGCTTTATATTCAGTTTAAAGCAAATCCCCAAATCCATAAGGCCCATCATTCAGTAAATAGACAAGGAAAAAAGGGAACACCCCCCTCCTCTTTTATTTGTCCCTCAAACCCACACCAAAGTCCATAACAACAAACACTTACTTTCTCCCCTTTTGGTCCCATTATACCAGGAATTCCTTCTGGACCCTAGGGAGAAAAGTGAAGGCTATTATAAAGCTGCATTAGTAAGGAGGTACTGGTGGTTGTCTTCCCTCAACACTTGACCGTGTAGGTGTCTCCTGCAAACAGGGTGAGCCCACAAGGTTGGGGTGTTGGATGTGGTGTTCAAACATGACCTCTAAATTTGAGGTCTGTGCCACTGCTGAATGGCAGGCTGGAGAGCTGGACTGATACAAGAAGTACAGGGGCATCTTTTAGATTAAAAAAAAACTAGTAAGAAAAAAGGCCTGGGGCAAAGGAAAGATGAGATGCTATTGGAGACCTGAAGAATTAGTGACAAGGAGGACATGGAAACACCACGTCAGCTGGCAAAGGAGGGCAGCCAAAGGGAAGTGGTGTAAAACCTGTGGGGTGGGATCTGCAGTGTGGTATGGACAGTGAGGATGCCCACCACTTCTGAATCATGAAGATATTTATCTCTTTCAAATAAGGCTATTCTTCTTCCAGGAGACTTCTTAATTCAGGGAGATCTTGAACTCCATCTCAGAAAAAAAAATAACCAGAAAAACAGTTTTGTTTCTAGAATGCTTCAGTTCACAGACAACCTTTTGGTTTTGAATGACTAGGGAAAAAAATCCCATGATCCTGCACCAGCAGAGCACTGGATTTGCCATACAAATCATTTACTCCATGTTTGGATCCTGGTTGTCTTATAAAGTCCAAAACATGATGCAAATTGTACATGAATAGCAGCAAATCGTACCCTGAAATGTAAATTACTCCAACTATATTTGTTAGTAGAGTTATTTTAGGTTTTCAATAGTGCAAATCAGAATACATCCAATTACAGGCAAGAGTCAAATTTCATCTGATTTCTTTCATTTTACCTTGGGTTACACACAGGAGGAATTACGCTCTGAGTTACATCATTTCAAATCTAATTCTCCTTCTTATGAAAAAGTGTTAAAATTCAGCTCTGATTCAACAGTACAAGCTTTTATAAGTACTTTGAGAGCCATGCAAACTATAGCAGAAAGAATTCAAAAGTACTTAGATTTTTTCATATATTTTTTGTAATGGTAGCATTTCTTTTCAGGTGATCATTGTCATAAAAGTATTGCCCAGAGACTGCTGGCTCTAATGTCCTGTTGCAAGACACAGTCTCGTAATTCATAATTAAAAATTCCAAAGCCATGTTAAACCCATCCTACTGTCTGCTGTTGTGATAAAATCTGCCAGCCTACTCTATTTAGAACTCTTCTTGGAGGGATCATAGATCATTTGATTTCAAGATTAATATTATTTATAGCAATGAACTTTGTAGCACAATAGAATTATTATTACTGTTCTTCCAATTTAAGGCAGAGAGAGTATTAAGAAGGTTTTGTTGTTGTTTTTTAAAGACAGGCTAGCAGAGACTGAAATAACAACTGCTGTGTTCACATGTCCTACAACTGCTGATCGTGGCCAATCACACTGCAG
The DNA here is from genome assembly GCA_013389965.1 of Todus mexicanus. NCBI lineage: Eukaryota > Metazoa > Chordata > Aves > Coraciiformes > Todidae > Todus > Todus mexicanus. Next base: position 27,509 of record WEIS01073945.1, on the reverse strand, counting down.
GGCTTCTTTATGGTGCAGAGAAGACTTTTCTCAACACTAATGCTTCCTGCTGCTTTTCTCCTTACCTCATCATTCACATGCTAAGTGAATTTGTCTCCTCCTGCATCCCAGTAAAGACAAAATGGTGGAACAATAAAGTTAAGTTTCATAAAACAAGACTTTGTGGTTTTCATATTGTGACTTCTAGACTATTTACTAATTCTTTCTGAAGTATTGACTTTTAAGTAATGCTAAGCTTTTTGGCACATAACCGAACATTTACAACATTTACTGTGATGCACTGTCCATACTGTTTAAATAGTATTTGTATGCTTGCTAACTTCTCAGGCTGCCAAAGCCTCAGTCACAGCTTTGTTGCAGCACAGGTCCTGTGCCATGTCTGCCATTAGCTGCACTGTAATAAAACTGGCACCCAGGAGCTTCAAGGAAGGTCACTGTCCCAAAGCACCAAGTACGTACAGCACATAGATCAGGACTGCCTGTGCCTCAGGGGAAAGCATAAATACCTGTCCATGAAAGATTTCATTTTACTTTGGAAGAAGCATTCTGGAACAGAAAGGCAGATGGATGATCTCTACACTACAAAGAGGTTTACAAAAACCTTCCTCATAGAGGTGGACCATTTCCTCAGAACATTTCTGACCTCCATCAGAAGATTTCTGAATATAGAAATTGTAGAAAATTAAATGGGATGTCAAAAAGATTAGCCCAAAGGTACCCAGCAAGTCAGAGGCAGAGATGTTACAGGTCCAGCTAGGAGATCCCACATCTGAATTCCATCCCACTGCCCTCCTGAAGCCCCTCCTTTTTTCTGGTGTTTACGGTAGGTGTTTGCCTTCTCAGGGGTGTACTCCACTAACATTCAAGTTCATTGCAGCTCTTGTGCATCCACTTCATGGGTTCTTTCCCTTACATAAAGGACAACAGAGTCTAACACGGTGAAAGAAGTAGCAAAGAGACTCTGAAGGAAGTCAGAAGTGATGGCACCTCTGGGATTTTTGGTGAGTGCTACCTGCTGTAAAACTCCACAAAAATGACGGATGAGCTTGAAACTGACTGGAGTATGCAAGGCAGGGTGAGAACATAAGGTAAAACACCTACATGATTCTTGCATAGTCATATCAAAACGAAATGAAGCCAGAGCTTGGTATGCTTATTAAGTGGTAAAAAGTATTTGCAGATATTTTATAGCTTTGTAAGGACCTTGGAGGGACCAAGTGAGGGAACAATATGGTTAATCACAAATGCATCACTCACCTGGGGGCCAGGAGGCCCTGCAGGGCAGGGCCATTCAGATAGAAAGGGAGCCTGAATTGTCTGGAGCTCCTGACACAACTCTTTCACATCCAGGTCAAGCAGATTCTACATAACATAAAACATGAGTGAACGTGCAGCCATACGCAGCCTGTCAGAGAAATGCATTGAAAAAACCCACTAAATGTTACAGCCTCAAGGGAGTTTGTTCACTCCTTTAGGTAGAAGCCTAGAGCTTGTCACAAGGTTATCTTCACAGATGCTTGAACATTAACACTTCAGCAGCGCGTCCTGCCTCCCGCTTCCTCCTCCTCTCCCAGAGGCACGTTGCAGTGGGACTGCCACACGCCTCTCTGAGCCAGCGTGGGACCCTGACCTATTCTTAGACCTGACCCTGCTCTCCCTATCCCACTTTACAAGTAGCAGCTCCTCTCCAAAAATAGTGTCTTTGCTCTAATAATAGAGACTACGCTCAGCGAGGGTATAGGCAACATGAACTTCGCTCCAGAAGATGCTAACCCATAGGCATTCATTCACTGCAGACCAGAGTCAATGCCTTTAATGATCAATGAATGTCTAATCCTTTGACTTCAAAATTAGGCTTGTACAAGTAAACTGACTTACTTATGTCCTGTGACAAAACAGATACCCCTGGAAATGTAGATGGACACTGAGCCAGAAACACTGGATTAATACAACTGGTCTTCAGGTTCTAAGCAAAAAGCCATTTTCCAGAAAAGCACCAACTAAAGACTCCAAAACACAATCTGCTCGCACTGAGCTCAGGTGGCTCCCACCCTACGTGTAACTAATTTTTGTTTCATTTTTTTATGGGAGAGATGGTGTGAAGGGTGGTTTTATGCTCAGGTTACTCTCTGGGCTGCTTGGGGCAATCTCAGGGACCCTGGTCACAACCTCATCCTCACTGAAAGACAACACCACATTCCTATGGAGATCTTGTCTCTGTGTCTCCTTTTGTGGAAATCAAGGCACAAGGAGGGGAGGGGATGAGGAAGGGGGATGCAACCAGATTTTGGATTGGGGGCAATAGCACCCTTAGCTAAATCCTGATCTCTCTGAAGACAATGGAGGGTTTTACACTGTATATTTTCTTCTATACAGCTCTTGTCAGATATCTTACTAATCATTTATTTACACAACATTAGCAATAATTGCAGTATTTGTGTATGTCAAACAAATGACTGAAGAAATGGGAATTACTGTGTATGTAGAAAAATTCTTAATGTTAGTTTGGAAAATATATTGGTGTTAACGAACCCTAGCAATAAGAGTAATGAGAGAAACTGCTATATCATTTACCCATTGTATCCCATATATTGCATATATTAACATATGTGTATGGATGCATATCATATAGAGCAGGTATGTGCATAGAAGGGTGAGTGAAAACTCCATATGAGTGACTGAAACACATCTGCCTTTCTGCAAAATTAAATGGTGTGAATAGATTCCACAGAAGGATTTCAGGACCTTCATTTTGTCTACTGGGTAAGGCAAATGTGATACAAACCAGAAAAATAGTACATATATATATATATATGTATGTATAATGTACACCCTGAAATCATTGCAGAGCATGGAAAATTGTCTCTCTGTCCTTACTTGGTTTATGGTATTGTCATTTCCTCTAGTTCAGAAAAGTTCTCAAGACAGAGTCCAGAGAATATTTTAAGGTAATTGAATTAACTGCCTGAACAAACCTAGCCTTGTTTCACTCCTTGATCTGTTTGAGATTTACTTCAAACCCAGTGTGGGATCTTGAACGAACGTCCTAACAGAGACACATGATAGAATCATAGAATAGGAGGGATTGGAAGGGACCTCTGGAGATCATCTAGTCCAACTCTTCTGCCAAAGCAAAGCCACCTACAGCAGATTGCATCAACACAGCCAGAGATGTTTGCCAAGAGATACCATGAAGCAGTGCTTGAGAGGCAGCTTCAGTCTTTGTCATACATAAAAAGACGCATAAGAAGAAGTGAAAGGCTCCCGGGCCACACTTACAGTGCTCCAGCTGTGCCTGAAGAGCGGTGGTGGAAACATGGGCGGTGGAGGAGGGCCGAGGAGGCAGCATGCTCTGCGGTTGAGCTGTTTCTTCTGTTCCAAACAAGGGAGATCTGTTCAATACAAACACTCATCTGTTGTCTTGAACACCACAAACATTTCTACAGAATAAGAGAAGTTTCCATTCCACTGGATTTTCCTACACCCTGTGTACATTGATGGTAACACTGTAATCCAAGCAGGGATTTACCAACCTGGGTGGTCCCTTGAGTCTTGAAGTTCCTTCTTGTGCTGAAGGTTATTCAGAGTTCTAAGCTCTTAACATGGCTATGACACAGGCTAATCTTGGCAAATTTCAGATAGACAATACTAGAAAAGAGATCAAAATATTTCTCATGTTCTCTCCTCCTTGTTTCAAAAGTGTATCTTTTGGTTTCTGTTACAGCCCACATGCCACAAACACAGCACTGTTGCTCGCCAACTGGACCAAATCATGTTAGGGACTTCTGTGATAACAGAGTGGGAAGCTGTTCCACAGCACATTTGCTTATATTTCGCCTCGGACTGAAACCAGGTTACCCTATTTCTGATTTGTGCATCACAGACTCTTTGAGGTTGGAAAAGACCCTTGGGATCATTGAGTCCAACCGTTAGTCCTACTCTGCAAAATTCATCCCTAAACCATATCCCCTAACACCTCCTCTAAATGCCCTGTAAACATGTCCAGTGATGGTGATTCAACCACCTCCCCGGGCAGCCTATTTCAGTAGCTGACTACTCTTTCTGTAAAGGTTTTTTTCCTAATATCTAGTCTAAACCTACCCTGTTGTAGTTTGGATCATGACTAAGAAGGATTTAGCTGGTAGCTTTGTCACTGACTGGCTGGTGAAGCAGGATCTCAGTTGTGTTTGGCAATGTATTTAGCCTTTTTCTAAGAGGTAAACTTCCATCAAGAATGTAAGAAGCTGTGACCAAAGATTCACCCAAAAATGGTGCAAAGATGATGTGAAGTAAAAATTGGTGGGTTTTTTTGTTTGTTTCATTTTTTTTTTGTTTTTTTTCTGAATCTATTTACTCCTTGGGAAATACGTCTTTAATCCGAGTGGGAGCCTTCTGCAAAGATTCTGCCAAGGGCACCAAACATTTATTTATGTTTGTTGTTTTCTTCCTCTGGCTGGTGGCAGCTGGAATGGGTGTCTGTGAACAGAAGGATGGCAGGGAGCCAAACATAAGCAGGAAGAAAAGCCTATGGTGACGTATCTGGTATTAATAGAAAAATCTCTAAATTAGGTTTCTAGGAAGACAAACCTGACAAAATTACTAAATTTGTGTGCAAATCATTCACAGGCTTGGTATTAGTCACATCTCAAGGTAAGGTAAATTTTCTAAGAGACAGAGACACTTCTGTTTTTTCAAATGTCTCAGAAAATGTATCATACCAGTTCCATCAATCCACATTAATGGGGACAGTATTTTCCCAATCCTGAAACACAGAAAGGAGCTTCCCAGGGGAGTGTGATACAGCAGCATTCAAGGGTAGCTTGTGTTATCCAGATTTTTTTTCTCTATCAAAACACTATTTGCAATGATACCTTTCAGAGATAAGTCAATTAAGTCTGAAAGGGTCCATAATGACGACTCCTTTTCAACTTTTCCTATGAAGTTTGAAACTCAACCAAACCCCTTCAATTTAAGAGAAAGAAAGAAGATTTATAATAAAAAAAGATTCATTTATTTTCATTTAAATACATACTGAAAATGCCAGTGCCCTTTACAAAGCAGCAAAGGTTTGAGTTTGCCTGTTTCCAGATGTCACAAGCAATAAAATTCAAAGATATTTAGAGTTAAGTTCTGTATTGGCTTATCCTGAATTCTGAATTCACTCACTCTTAATGCAGCTGTAACTAAGGTCTTCAATTTTTACCACACATACTTCTGTGGTTGTCCTAATTTCAAGGTTGTATTTGAACATACTGCACTGGGACCAAACTGCACATGATTAAAGCGATGGACAGTTTGTAATTTAACGGTATAAAAAGTGATTATTATTTTATTGTAGGCCACATTCCAATATCATCACTTTTTCTTAGTATTACCTGATTCAGTGATCTCTCTAAACTTCAGTAGGATTATTATCATTCAACAAGAATAAGAATTGCAATCCTGGCTCGATGTGGCTTAGTTGCTAAGAGATCACTACCAGGTACTTCAGAAAAAGGTTTGTAATGCTACTTTAAAATAATAACAATAACAACAACAGTAATATATTAAAGTGTTGTTCTTTAAATATTTTGCAAAGATAAGATCAATTATAGTTGTACATCTCTAGCTTTAATAGGATACTTATCTCCTCATGAATAAAGTCAAGTTCTGGGCTGTAAAATATTTGGATTTTCCTTTTTAGCAGCAAAATCTGAAATCCTATGAAACAGGTTTATTGTGAAAAATTTTATAATTAACCAAGTTGGTAGCAAAATAGCCATTGATTTCAGTCTTTACAGTCTTATTCTAATATTATTGTACAACAAGTTAGGTTGAAACCAAATTTAGGTTTGTTGGTATAAATGCTGATAGCAGGTACTGATCTCAACGTGGAAACAAGAAAAAAAAGTATTTAAATGCTATTACTGTAATATAGGATAGATATCAATTACATAATGATGTAGGTAGTTACTATTTCAGGGGCTTCACCAAGATGCATTTGTAAAGCAAATATTTAAGAAAATGTTGGTCCTGGACCCAAGGACTTCCCACGCTCAGGTATGACAGGTGATATGACAGCAGAGGCAGCAAAAAAATGAGTCACAGTGACTACAGCTATAATTTCTTGTTCCAATAAGCACCACATTTCATGGGTATGGATTTTGTAACTGTCCAAGGTATATAACTGTTACAGTATTGGCTTGGTTTCTATCACAAAAGGGTTACCGCCACAGGCTTACAGTCTCTCTGCAAAATGCAATGTGTATTTTTAGGCTTCAGGTTAGCTTTGTTTGCTAAACACAGCTTTGGAATACTTCAGTCCACATCAGTGGAAAAAATCTCTGCCCAAGAATAGGACTGTCAAAGTTTTCTGTGAAATATGAAGACCCTGCCTACACAGAGCGGGTGTTTACATATCTCGTATGGAAACTGCTCTTTCAACAGCTTCAATATCAAAGAATGTATTCAATAAGAGAAGGAAGACAAAATTAAAAACTGCATCTAGGACCTGTCTAAGTGGCAGTTTTCAGAAAACAAAAACTACACTAGTCAGCTTTAAAATAGAAAATCTTTACCACTTTCAAACTCAAATTATTTTTACTGTCTAGATCACATGTTAATCTAGTTCAGGAAAGTGACTATATAAATCTATTGGTAAACTAGCAATGGTTGTTTCAGAAAATAACATATTTTAGATAAGCTGTTGCAATGTTTAATTTTGTTCCTGCAGGTTGCTTCCTTCCAACTGCAGCTGGAATTTGGGAACTCTTATCCAAGATGGTCCAATGCAGACCCAGAAAGAAACTTTCATCCAGGCTGAGTCTCCTGAGGTGAGGCTCATATGAGATGGCTGAGCCCTCCTAGAGCTGACCTTCAACCCCCACAGCTGCAACAGAGGTACCAGAGAAGTGCAGTCCTGGATTCAAGTTAGATTTACATGATTTCATTGAAAAAAAAAACCAAAAACCAAATCATAAGTAAACCGTAAAAGTGACTTCTATCCTAAAATCACAAAGTCGTAGGCCAACTGTCAGGAGGAAAGGACAAGAAAGGAAACGGATACTTAACAGGTGTTTCCCTTCCTATTTGAAACCACATTCATCCAGCACACTCTGACGGGAAGCCAAGCTGTTATCCAAAGGCTTGTCACCCCAACAGCAGTGCTGGTGGCCTGCCCAGCTTGTGACAGGCAGGACTCTGCTAGATGGAGACCTCTGAACACTGACACCCCATCACAGGTGCCTCTCTCACTTGGATGACGCTCAGAATAAGCTGGGCAGACTAGTCTGTTAATGAATCTGGGCTTGTCCAGCTGAAACTGAGACTTTCATCTGCTTTGTTGTTGTTCATTCAGGCTCCTCTTACACTGCAGGGAAAGCAGCTCACCAGCTATTACCATTCTGTACATCTACTGCAAGGCTAATAAAATGCTTTTAAGTTAGAAAAGTTTAAGAAATTGTCAAAGGTGTCTTTAAAATGCCATACAGGTCAAAATACTTCATTTACAGAGCAGATGCAGGTATTAAGCTTTCCTTTAAAATCCCAAAGGCACGCATCAGCATTAACAATACATACTTTGTTAAAATGTGTTTCACAAAGCTTTGAGACTCAAAATGTGCCTTAAGGATGCAGAAGCAGAGCAAGAAATACAGCTCAAGTCAGACAGTCTGGTTGGCAAATGGTCTGCATCTCTCAGTACCCTTTTGAACTTAGACCTTATAGCTGATGGCCTAAATATGTCTTTTGCTATAAACCAGCTAATATAAATATGCCAAAGAAATATATCAAGCCCTACAGCTTAAATAATGATGTCTGCTTGGAGGAGGTGGTGACCCATGAAGCTCCCATGGGAGATACAGGATGAGACGTAGAGCTGCAATTCTCCCCCACTTCTGGTTTTCTCTTGCTTGAAATGGGGCTTCAGAGTTTTTAGGGAACAGAGCAAAGCTGATCAGAAATTAATTCTCCATCCTTCTGACAGAAAATTAAAAAGTCTAGCCTGAATCTTGCAAATCTTTTCCAGAAAACCATGGAAATTTGAAAACACTCTGATTTTAATTCCTGAAGTGGCTACGGGTTGTAGTGGCAGCAGTAATATGTACTTTACCAGCTGGCTCACACTCAGAAGCTGTCATGATAAATACAGGTATTCAAAATCAGTCAACATTCAAAAAGCTTGACAGTAGCACAAACCCCGTCACACTGCCTGGACAGCAGAACTCGGTGTTCACCTGGCTGGAGGATCAAGGACGCTTTGTCCTCTGTCCCCAGTGAATAGTCTGCCCGCGTCCCACAGCATCCTGTGGTACCTCCCGCATGCTCACAGGCAGCAAGGCCCCAGGTAAGCCCTTCATAGCCTGGCTGGCGAGCAGAAGGTGGCTACATCTTTGCAGGTCAGCCTTAGAAAACACTGCAGAAATGGGGAGATGCAGGAAAACAAAGGGGCAGGTAAGATTTCTACATGAGGGAAAGGCCTTTTGCTTCCTATATGCAAACCCTTTAGACATTTGGTCCATGTGTATGTGCATGTATAAAAGCAGTGCATATGCCAAATGGTTATATGCTGTTCTCTCAAGCTGTTTGCAGAAGGAAAATTCTGAGATCAGTACAGAAAGAGAGAGGAGCATTTGCTTGGGTTGCCTATGCACTCCATCTTCACAGCAACACGACAATCCTAATCAAATCTGGAGGGTGGAACACTTCAGTGGGTTATAATGTGGGTTTATAAAATAAATCCATGACTTATAAATCCCAATAACCACAACAGGGTTATTTTCTGCAATTTTGCTTCTATTGCCTTCTATTTACAGAGGTCCAGAGCTCTAGACATTGATAAATGATGTTGAGAATGCTATGTGCACCCCTTCAGTGTCTGAGAAACTGAGACACTAAGAAGTTAAGCAAGTCTCCTAAAGCCATGGAAGACTCAATTACAATATCAGAACCAGAGTTCCAGTCTGATGAATCACAGTATCTCATCTCAGTCATTTTATGAATGAGATTATAACACTCGACTGAGTGTTAAAGCCTAAAAACCTTCTACAACCCACAGAAGAGCATGAAACAACGCACAATGGCTGCTGCACCAGCCCCAAAAGACTTCTGCATATCATTTGCTGCCACACAGTCCTCTCCCACTTTATCTGTAAGATCAGTAGCAACAAAGCAGAGATACCAGTACCTTCCTTCCACAACTGCAAGATCATAATCTGACAGTGCTGGCATGGATCAAAAGTGTACTTGACTTTGATGTTGCTCTACCCTATGCTCAGGCAGTCCCAGACAATCCCTATAAGACTGGGTGTTGCCGTATGCTCAGAAAAGCTTCAGAGAAATCCCTTGTGCTACTGTGGACTGGAATAATACCTCATGAGTCCCTCACTGCAACAGATTCACAGCCTAGCTGGATTTATTCTTCTGCCTTTCACAAAAAACAATTCTGTATTGACTTGGCATTGTAAAAAGCTGTTACCTTTGTGCTTTCAAGAAGTATTCAACACTTTTCCCTGGGTAGAAGGAAACTGAAATTGTAGCACTGCCTTCTTTAGACAAGGCATCTCCCTTGGCTTTTGTGCATTTCCGCATACACGCTTGCCAGTTCCTGGGAAACAGCTTCTTTTATTTTTCCCCCACTGTCTTGGCCCTCTTCTGCATTCCTCCTATATCTATTTTCTCATCCCAAATACCCTTTTACCTTTACAGTTGTGCAGCTATGGAAAGCAGCCCCTCAATTTCCTTTTCATCAAAGCAGTGATTCCTTGGAGAGGAGAAAGGAAGAAACAGAATATCTAGGTTGGGATCTGTTAATTCCTTTGAGTTTTTTTCATCTTTCTCCTATTTCTGGTCTTCCTCAAAGAATCCCCTCTATAACTGATGGGCTTTCCCAGTTATCTTCTACCTACTAGACTGCAACAAGAAATAGATCTCCTGAATGTGTCCTGGGTGAGTCCTATGTCACATTGCAGCTGAATGAGCCCCCTGATTTTGCAGTCAGGCAGTACTCTACCACCATAAGTTAAAGACTGCAGGAATGCATGGCCTATCCTGACAAAAAACTTCCTTCTCTATAAACACAAATTATATATTTTCTGTAGTTTTAACCAGGACCAACAATCTCTCTTGCTGCAATCATGCTGCTGGTGCTCCTGTACCAATACAGCTCACCCATGGGAAGCCTCTGTGACCCTTGTGAACAGACTTTAAGAACTTAAGGAGGCTAAAATGCAAAGCCACAGGCTGTGTCTTCCCTGTGCAGGGGTTTGATAGTACTGACAGATCCACAAATAAACTGTAATAAAAGCAAAGGCCTCCAAGCACTATCTGCCTACAGGTGCATAGAGAATAAGCTGATTTTATAGCACTTCGGATTGCTTGTAAGGGGCGTTTGCATGCTTTCAATGGAAACACTTGATAGTTAGGCAGCTTGCATTGCTGTGCTGGAATTTAAGCTTTCACCTCCCAGTCTGGTCACAATAAAAATCTAGTCTTCACCAGCATGTTTAATATCTACAGACTACATAGAATGCTCTACTCAATCTCAGCAATGATACAATATGGACAAGCTTGCATGAACCAATTGGGATCTCCATGCCAGCTGCAGTATCGCTTTCAGCTGAGGTTCCCCTTTGGGCTGGTTGCTGTCTGTCGGAAACATTCACAGGTTATAGAAAAACTTTCAGATCAGTTACTGCTTCCTTCACTGGAAAGCCAAGTGAGCGCTGCCTCAGTTCCTGTACTGACCTCTGTCCCTGGCGACAGAAGCACCGTTCACCACAAAACAACTACTTAAAGAATACTGGCTTTGCTTGAGTCTCATCTCCAAAGGAGCTTCCACAGCCTGAAGTTGGACACTTGTCTCATTTGTAACACAAATATTGCCCCAGAAAAGAAATAATCTGAACTGTCCACCAGTTCAGTTTAGTCACAGCTTCCTGCACTTCAGGAGTCTAGGTGTCAAACCTAGCTTCTGTATTTCAGGATGCCTCTGCCCCCATAAGCTTACCACGTAAAGCCAAGTGAGGCAGCCTTTATATTAAAAGAGGTAAAATAAGGGGACCACAGGGAAGACTACATGGTCCTTTGACATGCATTTTCTTGAGTGAATGAACATTCATGACACTCACCTTCAGCAGCATTTAAATGAACCCTTTCCCTTAATTTGCATTATAGTCACTGAATCTTTTTTGACAAGCCAAATGCCTTGTCATCCAGTAATGTCACAAACAGGCCAGAAACCCCTTTCCTCTCCTGCATGCAAGACCCAGAGCTGTACCTCTGGAGCCCTGTTACAGACAGTTTTCACCTTCCTCACTAGTGGCTGTGTCCTCTTCTGATTTTTATTTACTCCTGTGGGGCAAATGCTACAACCTGCTGAACTGCCTCTGATGCCCTTTCTTTGTCCCTCACCTACAGGATCAAGTGTACTCCTACTGCTTGGTCTGCTGCTAATTTCACAGGCTCTCTTGGGCATCTTTTGCTATTGTGGCTTGCATCTGTCTTCCCCTTGACCTTCCCAACACAAAGGTGGGTGCAGGCACAAAGTGATGGACGGGTTGTGTACCAGCATGACTGCTCTGCTCTCACCTGCCTCAGTGCAGGTGTTGTACCACAAGCCACCAGAGAAAGGTTTATGACTCCTAAGGTAATTTCAGCCCTGAGTATTATTCACGTTGTCCTCGGCAGGAAATCCAGTTTGGGATTCTCATAGGTCATATCTACCAGAGGAGAAACTACAAATAAAGTCAAACCAGGTGCCTCTTTAATCTGATTGTGTTTATTTTAAAGACTCATTTACTTAAAGCGACAGTAACGACACCATACTGAACTATTATTTTGCTACTAGTACAAGCCTTTCTCCAGGGGTTGTTCAGGAACTGGCTTCTTCATCTTCTTAGAAGGATAACCACTACACAACCCTTCTTCTGGCTGATCTTTCTAGCCATTCATTTGGGCTACCAAGTGCAAATGGCCAATCCCAAGATTATTTTTTTTCTGCCAAGCTGAAGAAATATTCTATTGAAGAAATCTGTTGCCTCTCTTTCAGGTTCCCGTGAGTCACAAACAAGATTAAAAGCTTTTAAATGCCCAGCTAAGTCTGGTCCTAAGATCTTTGCCCAGACAGATCCACAGCCAGATGACTGCTTTCTCTTATGGCCAATGATACTTTGCTTTCCATCTCCTAACGAAGCTGCAGCCTTTGCCAGAGACTCATTTCTATCAGGCGTTTTAATCTAATCAAAGCTTTCCGGCTCATGGGTGTTCCATGAGAACCCCCCCTGACTGACAACACATCAGGATGCTGGGCATCTCCTGAGCCCATGCAGACTTTCCAGAGCAGAACCTGGCTTCCCTCCCTGGACTGTTTTTTCCCCCCAAAGATGCACCTCTGCTTGCTGGTCACCCTTTGGGCTGTTTACCCAGTAGGCTCTGGCTGCTGCCTTTGAGAGTCTTCCAGTTTTTACTGTTGGTCTTACTTCAAACTCCTTCCGTATCTTTCTTACTCCTCCAAGCACTCTGATCATTTTTCCCCTTGTGATTTTACATAAATAAATATTTACAATTCTTCTTCTTAGAAATAAAAACCATCCACCTGACATCTGTGCTGTCCAATTTGACTGTTAGGGTTCTTGCAGGTTGGTTCATTAGAGGAAAAAACCCAACCTTCATGATGGGTTCAGATATTCCTTTTACAGAAAGATGGCTGTGATCCTGACTCCCCCAATGTCAGGAATCACCACTTGCTTTTCTGTATTCTCTCTCCTGCTGTTTCTCTCACAAATGCACAACATCCTCTCCTTCCAGCACAAAGATACAGAAGGTACCAGGGTCCCCTCCCTGCACTGCCCAGCCAAGGCTGTCACCCTGCACAGCTCCTCTTCCCAACCTGCCTTGCCCATCCCTGTGACTCTTACTGCTCCAACAGTGCTGGTCTATGAGAAAGCTGAACTGTTTTCTGCAGCTATCTCACATGAGGCCTGGTTGCAGGTTAATATAACAACTTCCCAGTTCAGAGTCTGTGCCACCCACCCAGTGAGGCACCGTGCCCTTTTTCTTTGGGAAAACAATGGGAAAAAGGCAAAGAAAGCATGAGGAATGCTGACAATAGTGCTCGGATGATACCATCTTATTTTGTTCCTTTAAACTAATCAACAATATTCTTTTCATAGGGCTGTGTGTCAATATCGATAGCAGGAGAAAAATTCAATCAAGGGATAGAGTTGTGGAATGTGTAAAAGGCAGTTTGGGCCAGAAGAAGCATCCAGATATTGTCCCTCTGCTTCAGCTGTTGCTGGTAATTTAAATACTTTCCCATCTCCCTGTAAAATCTTAGAAACCTTCAGCCTGGATGAGTAGAAGAGGGGAGAAGAAGGAAGGAGGGGGAAAGGAAGAGTCTTTCTACTACCTGATTTTGGAAGGCCATTTTCTCCAGGCTGGTTCTTACTGGTCCATGTAACCCTACTAAAAACAAATATAAAATTCACTATTTTCATTTACCTAGTTTTCATTACATGAGAGCAAGTGCAGAGGCACTAAGATGTCCTCCTCATGTGCGTGGTGCAGGAATCTCAGTAGAGCAGAGCTCTGAAAAATGATAAAGGACACCACAAACACAGTGTCTTAAAGGTGGAACATGACAAAAAGATACCCACTGTCTTCAGGAAGGTTGAGCTACCCACCTTGTGGTTCATCACTGCTATGTGGAACCACAGCCACATGCTTACATTGTAATGGCATTCCCTGATGCATTTCCTCCAGAAATGCTTCAGCACCAGGAGACTCAACTCTTTGGAGCTGCCATGACATGCAAAATACTTTCAGAAACAAGGATGTGCTGTTGCTTGAAGCTGATGGGATTATAAGATGGAATTGGCAGCCAAACAGACGAAGATCCAGATCATTTTTCTTCCCCTGGTTATTCTACAAACACTTTCCCACATTACCAGTTGTTTATCTCTGATTTCTAGTTACGGATTGTTGATCTGCAAACCCTTTTATTTGTGACCTGTCTTTATGCAAAGGTGTGTGAGGACAGAAATAAAAGTACTTTTAGCCCAGCCATTTTCAGACATACCTGGAAAACACCCAAATGCATTTTCCCAACTCAAGGAAAGACAAGTTGTCACTGCTAAATGTGATTAGATTTAGAATTTGCAAGTACAGTACTGAAATACATTCTTTAAATGTGAAATTACATCCTGGTGCCAAATACAAATAATTGACTCATCTGACAGTTGCAGAACCTTTGAGAGACCATTAAAATAAATAAGAATTTAAATGGAATTAATTCACCTTCTGTACCCACTGTGAGATTTCCACCAGAAAATAGATAACTTCTTGCTTTTTTCTTAGCTGTTTCTTAAAATGCAGATGCAAAGCACAAACAATTTTTTTGGTATGCCATTTTTCATACCAAATATCCCCAATTAGCAAGTAATAAGAGCACACAGGTATGTAGCAGATCCCTAAGTATGGCTCTTAATCCAGCCCTGCGGTTGAGGGATTATGACTGTATTATCTGCCAGATGTTATTTTCTCCACATATTATCAAGTAATCATTTACAATAACTCTATGGTAGATGACTTGCTAGGAGTTTGCTGGGTATAAAGGTGATTTGCAGCGGCTTGGCTGGCAGAGCATGGTGCAGGGCTTTCCTGCTGACCAGTGCACAGGGTGTCTAGTTGCCCAAATGGCCACATTGGGAACCAGATTTCCTGATCAGGTTCACACCTTCTCCAAGCCTAAAACCAGAAGCTGTCGGACTGTGGGGATAGAGGAAGCCTCAGGCTCTGCCCAGGGAGCCCTGGGGTCTCTTGCAGACAAGCCTCTGGGGCTGCGCTATGGAAAATATCGCACTGCAGAGAGCAGGGTCTGGTCTTTTCCTTCATATTTGCCTCTTCCACTACATTTTCAGCAGAGGTGGTGTCTTTCTACTTCTACGGGGGAACTTATTTGCTGAACTGTTTTTTTTTGTAAGAGGCTTTTCTGGACACACAAGTATGTGCCATAGGAGAAAGGCCAAGCCATGCAGGCAATGGAAATGTGAAATTCTTGTTTGTCTGAGTGGCATCTACAAGTGTCAAATAAATGTAAAGCTCTTCAAAATAATTTTTAAGGTGTAATAACTTACATGTAAAGCAATTTGGAATATATCAGAGAAAATAAATCTTGACAATTCCTGCACCTCAGCATTAACTAATCTCAACATAACAGAAAAAGCACACCCAATTGAACAACAATTGTAAAAAATGTAAATGCTTTTCAGCATCCTACAGAGCTCAGTACAAAAAAAAAATAAAATAGTTCCTAAAGGTTCAAAAGAATGGAATAAATTGCTTTTCAAGGGATGTGCTTCTTCAAACATTAGACTTCTCTAGATCGTATCTTAAAAGCTATCTGCAATAACTACAGAACTGTAATGGCTGTGTTACTAAATGCTATAAGGTTTTTCCTCAAAGGATATCTGCATTACTCTTGTGGTCCTCAGAATCTTATGATTTTCATATCTTTACATGAGTGGACTGTTCAAATCACTGGGAGTAAAATACAGTGTACTAGGTCAGCACATCTAAACAGACTTTTTAAAAAAGCCTTAGAAGAAATCATTCATACTGTTACTGTTATTCAGCAGAGACATCTATCATCTCATAAAAGCCACCCTCCTGATCACTCTTCTCTTGTAAATGCCTCGAATGTAAACCATCTGGCTCTGTGGTCACACCAGAGACATTAGAGAGAGAAAGACTGTATGTCACCAGATTAATGTCTAAAAGGTTGATTTTCTGATCTTAAAATCTTCACCCTTTTGATCACTGCTTCATGTGAAAGACATGGTGAGGAGCTTAACTTACAAGCCTCAGTTGAACCATCTCAAATTTGACACTAAAGGAATCCAGGAAGTTAGTTAGAAGCATCACTATTGACAAATACAAAATAACAGACAGAAAGGGGGAGACAGCAATTTACCAAAAGCTGGTAAAAGTTTCTCAAAGGAGAGATGGAGTCAGATCTCTCATCAACTTTCCTCTTCCTTTGCAGAGAATGTGGCTAAAGGAAAGTCTTGCTGATGAAACTGTAAAATCTATTAAGTGGGATTTCCAGTGCCCTGGCTCAGCTGACACCTAATTTGTTTTGCCTTTGCCTAGCAGGGATTTTCCGTGCAGTGGAGTCTTGTTTGCTATGTAAGTCATCTCAGTATTTGTTAGTGTCATAGCCAGAGCCAGATGATGTTTATTCTGCTAACATCCACTCGGGCTCCGGCAGCGCTCATTGAGGTCAGGGCTTTATTTATAGAAGCAGATATACATTGAGATTCATTTTCTTTCCCTTGCTGGAATCTACCTAAGCTCATCCGAAATAGAAATAAATATGCAGACATGCAAGTAGTGTATTAATTGGACCATATATCAGCACAGCGCCATAGAAGCCAATGGGAAAAAAAAAAAAAAAAGCATTTTGGAGCAGCTGAAGATCTTGTCTATTATTTCCCACAGGGAAGGGAGGGGTTTAAAGCCAGAAATTATAAAGCAAAAACCAAAATCACCCAAGTAACAAAATGTCCCAGCATGGGGCAGGACAGGTCTGCAATGCAAAATCCCTCAACCGAGATCTGCACTTTGAAGTATTTCTGTTTTCCTCCTGTCTTCCAAATCACCAGAAAGTGCAAGAATCAGAGCGCAGAGAGCTCCGAGCAAGGAAAAGTAGCACGACTAAAAGCAATTTACCTGCTGAAACTGAGAAGACATTGTCAACGTACGCAGTCTGAGATAAAGCAAAGCAGAAGAAAAGCTGCAGCAGGTAAGATCCCCGGACCATCGGGCTGAGGACCAGCATGCTGGCTGCACCCTGGCAGATTCCAGCTGAGAGGCGCAGGGCTGCTTTGGGGCTCTCTGTCTCTCGCTCCCTCTCTGCCTCTTCCCTCACTGTGGGATGCGTGTGTGTCTGTGTGTGTACGTCTCGCTCCCCTCCTCTCCTCCCCCCTGTGCCTTTAGGAAGAAAGAATGCCAACCATTTCCCATTAAATCTTCGCCTTACGCTAGATGCGGTTATATTTAACTCCCGTGGGATGCCAGTTGTCCCTATTGTGGACACTAGCTGCTAAAACTGGGGCATGGGGGATTCTGGTTTTGCTAACAGAAGCAAAAAGGCATTTTGGATAATAATAATCATGAGCGGGAATGGGGGGAAATTATGAACAGGACTATAAACAGCATCATTCAGTGCAGGCAGCCAGATACTGATGTCAAGATGGATAAAATCTCTGATTAAGCATCTTCTATAGGTCACTAATTGCCTTAATGAGAGAGATGAGGCGCAACCTAACATCTGCTTATCACTGGTAGTTACAAGCGTTGTGTTCATTTACAAAGTGCAGCTCAGGCTGGGGGATGCTACAAAGGCTTCACAAACTGCAGAACAGGTTATTATTCAGGATTTAAGCGAAAATGCCAGTATTGCTGATAGTGCCAGACATTATAGGGCCACAAAGAGTTTACTGACAGGGTACAACAGGTGGAAGAAACAATACGTGTTCCATGATGGGGTGAGTGAAATGCTATCAGCTCTGGAGGTGGTGACGCTCAACACACACCACAGCACTGTGGGAAGAAAACAAAACTCTGACCCTCTGAAAAGCAGCATATGCTCTGCTTACCTGTACATAAACTTGGTGCTTCTGTGCCTTAGTGGAACTCGAAGGGCTTTACAAATAAATCTCTGTCCTCGGAATAACTAGCAGAAGGTTCCTCCTTTCTGCCTGAAATCTGACAGTGGTTTCCATGAAAAACAGAGGCACTCCTTTGCTGTGAAGACCATCATTACTCCCTGTCTTTCAGATCAAGGTAGTTTTCTTTGTCTACTTTCTAGTGCTCCTCCCAAGACAAACCTGGAAATCTTTTGGGTTAATTACAGAACTGATTTTTATTTTTTATTTTTTCATTCACAGAGATGATGACAAGTCCCCCTGGACATTATCTCCTGCTGAGTACACCACTAAAGGGCAAAGTGATGTATTTCCACAATTCTAGTTAAACAGTCTTGGCTGTTACTCTTGAGGCATTGCAAACTTAACAAAATCTTTCTGAATGTAACGGTTTGATAAGAACAATCACATCTGCTTGATACATTTCTATCCTTAAAGTACATGCTTAATATAGCCATCATGCTTTCTAAAATCTCTTTCCAGTACTGCAACACTTTGGATAACTGCATTATTTTTATTTAATGTATGTACTTTATCCCACTGTCTGTTACTTTCTAGTATTTGGCTATTTTTAGTGAAGGCAGTAGCTTGGGCTTGCTCTTCTTTGACCAAGATGACCATGGGTTAAGTAAGTGCCATTAGTTCTCTTGCCATGCTGTATCTCAGAGAAGGTACAGCTCTTGCAAAGTTTATCATGACAAGCCCTAAGTATAGATCATAGATCATAGAATGGTTTGGGTTGGAAGCACCTTAAAGATCATCTAGTTCCAACCCTCATGCCCTGGGCAGGAACTACTCCCACTAGACCAGGCTGTATGTAAGATAAATGTCAACCTGCCTGATTATGAGGGGAAGCAGTGAACAACCTCCATGGTAGAAGCCTGTATGGATGTTGGAAAAAATGATTTAGAACTTAAAATGTCAAGATTTTATCCAAAGATTCACCTCTGAAAATATTTGTCCAACTCAATAGATAATCAAAACAACAACTGAGTAATTTCAAATCTTTTTGAAATCCTCTTCTAGTCTTTGAGCAATAGAAAATCTGGTACTACAAAGCATGTTCTTTTTGATAAGGAAATTAATTCACAAAATCACAGATTGTTAGGGATTGGAAGGGACCTGAAAAGGTCATCTAGACCAATCCCCCCACCTGAGCAGGACAACCTAGACCAAGTTACACAGGAACTTGTCCAAGCGGGTTTTAAATGTCTCCAGAGAAGGAGCCTCCACAATCCCTCTGGGCAGCCTGTTCCACTGCTCTGTCACCCTCACTGTAAAGAAGTTCCTCCTAATATTGAAGTGAAACCTCCTGGGATCTAGTTTACACCCGTTACCCCTTGTCCTATCACTGGGTGCCATTGAGAAGAGCCTGGCTCCATCCTCCCGACACTCGCCCTTTACATATTTATAAACATTAATGAGGTCACCCCTCAGTCTCCTCCAAGCTGAAGAGGCCCAGCTCTCTCAACCTTTCCTCATAAGGGAGATGTTCCACTCCCTTAATCATCTCAGTGGCTCTGTGCTGGACTCTCTCAAGCAGTTCTGTGTCCTTCTTGAACTGAGGGGCCCAGAACTGGACACAACACTCCAGATATGGTCTCACCAGGACACAGCAGAAGGGAAGGAGAGCCTCTCTTGACCTACTAACCACACCCCTTCTAAGACACCCCAGGATGCCACTGGCCTTCCTGGCCACAAGGGCACATTGCTGGCTCATGGTCATCCTGCTGTCGACCAGGACCCACAAGTCCGTTTCTCCTACACTGCTTTCGAACAGTTCAGTCCCCGACCTATACTGGTACCTGAGGTTATTCCTGCCCAAATGCAAGACTCTACACTTGCCCTTGTTATATTTCATTGAAGTTCTCCCCGCCCAACTCTCCAGCCTATCCAGGTCTCGATGAATGGCAGGACAGCCTTCTGGTGTGTCAGCCAGTCCTCCCAGCTTTGTGTCATCAGCAAACCTGCTGACAGTGCTCTCTATTCCCTCATCCAAGTCATTAATGAATCTGTTGAACAGTACTGGTCCCAGTACTTGGGGAACCCCACTAGATACAGGCCTCCAACTAGGCTCTGTCCCATTGACCACTATTCTCTGGCTTCTATCCTGCAGCCAGTTCGCAGTCCAACTCACTACCCAACCGTCCAGACCACACTTCCTCAGTTTAGCTGTAAGGATGCTGTGGGAGACTGTGTCAAATGCTTTACTGAAGTCCAGATAAACTATGTCCACCGCTTTACCATCATCTGCCCACCTGGTTATGTCCTCATAAAAGGCTATCAGGTTGGTCAAGCACAACTTCTCCTTGGTGAAGCCACGCTGACTGCCCCTAATGACCTTCATGTGCCTAGAGACAGTGCCAAGGACAAGATGTTCCGAAGCACCCCAGTTCTTACCACATTTTCAGAAAGTTCAGCTCAAAACTCTAACTTTAGACCTTTAGATGTATTTCAAAGGCACAGTCCTTCACTTTTTGCCTCCTATGCATAAACCCATGCATACTTTTCTATTGATGATGATGGAACAAGGATTATGGGATAATGCCAAGTGACTTCCATCAAAGTGATCAGAAGAACCCCACTGCGGGCTTGTAATGTTGGAAGGCACAACAAAATAGAACCATTTTAAAACAAGAACTCAGCTGTTGACCTTTACAACGTTATTCTACTTCCCCTTTCCCATTTAATTTGCCTTTCAGACCTTGGCTTTCAAACTGCAAATCATTTAGCATTCGCCGTGGGATAGTATAAAATTTTGTGCAACGGCAGGTTCACAGATGGAATATGTGTGTGTACATAATGTGGTAGACACACAGAAAGACTCTGCTTCACTATGATGCACACGCATGCTGTAAAAATCTATATAGGCAAGATGCCCATGGACTAGCTGAATGGGTTGCTCAAATGTGCAGGAATTTTGATGGCCTCTCAAGATGTTCAGGTAGTAGATGGCAATTTGGTGCATATGCAGTATGTCAGACACATTCTTATAATGCTTTATCTACTGCACAGGAGCAGAGCACCAGACAGAACATGTGGTGATTCTTAGGTGAGATGCACTTATCATAACATGCTCATAAGTCTGCACAGAATCAAGAGATACGTCCAGGATCACTTTAGTTGGAAATCCTCGACAACACGCAAAATCCTGTAATTTTTAATAGAAAAATGTTCCACAGGAAAAAGAAAATTCCCATAGAAATCCATTTGTACAATGGCCTTGACAATGGGAGACCTGGTCAACTGGGATCTACAGTTACTGGTATGTAAGTAGATAAACAGCCTTTAACATCCTACAGTGTTGAATCACAAACAAGCTACAGCTATAACCCAGTCTGTTCTTGATATTTAAATCTAGAGAAGATGGAAATAGTTCTCAGGGTAATTTTTTTCATCTTATTTTCATTTGGATTTTCTATTGCTGTTGCTTACTTCTATTAGTAAAGGTCTGCAGAACTCACCACCTGTACCGGCATCACTGCGGTGCTGCTGGACGCACAGAACAGAACAACATCTGGTAGTAATTGGCTCTCATGACTCCTAATTGGTGATTTATCATCTAGCATGCCAAAAAGACCAATCAATTAAACGCCACGAAGTACAATCTTCTTTTTTCTCTGCTAACATTCTTGCAGGAAAAAAAATCTTAACGTTATTGTTTTAATGCTCACACCAGTCTCAGGACTCTTCATGTCAGAGACATTCACAGATGCTGGCAATACAGCATCCTGTTCCCTGTTTGCATACTTCACTTACAGCACATTACACCATTAAGCTGCAAACAAACACGGATCCAAGCACCAGTGCACACACATCTAGGAGAATGCCCCTGCACACAGGTGCTGCACCTCCTGTAGAGGATCTCTATCAAATGAGCGACCAGAGCACCAGTGAGTCAGGCAAAGATTTAATCATGAGTGCAACCTCAGGCATGCAAGTGAAATCAGCGACGCTTCTCCTGCAATGAAACATGTGCGCAGGCCCTTTGCCAAATCAGGGCCTGAAAAAGGTTCAGATACTTGGTCTTTAAAATAGCCTTATCCCTCGTTTTCCCATGGCTTGTTTTCCTCTCCTCTCGTAAACATACATCTCCGGGTACTGAGTATTTAGGGATCCTTTACCTTGCAGAACACAAGACCAGGAGTAGAGCTGCTGAACCCACATGGGAAGCAGCTGTAGAGGACAACACTCATCCATAGGCCTGGCAAAAGATCCAACATTATAAAGCTGGGGATGGGTAAAGAAACAGGTCACAGCAGAACAGCAGGAAGCAGTAGCAGTATGTTGCCCAATTTGCTTGCTGCCTCTTTTTTTTTTTTAAGCGCATGGATGGCCACAAGTGATGACCATGACACTACNCTGCATTACAATTTCCATTAAAAAGTCTTGAAAATGAAGCTTCAGTCATTTGTATTTAAGACATCTTTACCAAGTAGCAATTTGGCACACAGAGATGAGAATTTGGGGAAAGAACAGCTCTTACACTGAATTCTGTAATAAAAATCACTCTGATTTCAGCTACACAGAACAAGGCCCAGCATTATCTGCTTATCCGTGGTAGCTTAATATTGCTGGTGGGGCTGAAGTATTAATTTCTCCTAACAATTTTTACTTCTTTTTTGCACACTGGAATGATATCCCTGTTTTTGCAGAGCAAGCAGAAGGTTTATGGCCTGGCTAATGAGGCTTTCACACCTAAATTCCAGTAGTCATATCTGCTTGCTCTAAGTAGGATGCGTTGCTTCGGCTGCAGCTTGAGGTTGCCTTCAAGTCCACCAGTATTGATATCAGCACCTCCCAGCACCAAGGTCAGTAAAATACATGCGCAAATTATCTTAACAACAGCACCAAGGAAATAAGTTCTTTAAACACTTCAAAAAAAAGTGCCAACTTTTTTTCTCCCTGTACTTTTAATGTGGTGATTTCATTAGAAAGGGACTTGCTTCAGACACTGTGGAGCTCTAGCTTGGCTAAGTGCCCAAGGGTGTGTTGACACTGCAGTCACCACTGCTGGTGCAAGGTGATGCAGAGGTACTTGCTGTAGCCACCAAAAGCAGAGCAGAAGGGTCTCTGCCCAACAGTTTGGTTCTCAGGTGGGCCTGCAGGTTATGCCAAATTCATACTGCAACCGCTACAGGTAGTCACTGCACAAAATTCACACCCAGGAATAATGATTTGTTTCTGCAGCCACAAAAACTTAGGTTTCTGGGTAGACTGGAAGGACAAAAAAAAAGTTTCTATGAGTCTTGCACTATCATTCTCAAGCGGCAGCATAACCAACACTAAGTGGTAGAGGAAACCTCCCATCAGCTATGTTCTAAGCTGTGAACGTTCACATGTCCATGGTCATTTACACAACGCTAGTTGGGTTGCTAATCCATTTCTCCAGCTCCAATACACAGCAATTCAGATCTTGTGTTCAAAAGCATCCCTCCTTTGCATCCAGTTTAGAATTTGAGCCAAGGTATTACATGACTAATTGTTAGTTGGATTGCTCAGACATCCCGTAGCTAACAAAAAGTACCCCCCCGCCCCCATTTTAAACTATTCTATGCAATGTTTTCAATAATGTGCTTATCTGCTCTATCACTCCCTTGAAAAGACTGAAATGCAAAAATTTCTAGAGTATTGACTGAAGCAGGTAAATTGTCACTCTATTTATTCCTCTTACTTATTTCTGCACTATTTCAGGCAGCCTAGAGATTCCTGGAAAGAACAGACGCTGAAATAATTTTCATTTGTATTAGAATGCGCCATAATTAGCTGGAAGGGTCTGTTTTACTGAGGGCCCCTTTAAACCTTGTCCATCTGGTTTCAATCAAATCATCAAAAGAAACAGCAAATGTCTCCTTCAGAATAGCTGTTTCTTACTCATTACAATTCTCAGAAATAAATCAGCAGAAGTCGCATTGCCTGTATGTCATAAAGACAATCAGCTCTGATATCTGGTCTGACCCTCAGACCATCATTAAGTAAGGGAGTGCCGATCTACCAAGCACAGCCATTGAGCTCTTTAAATAGCATAAGAAGAGTTGCAATGGGGATTTTGATTCCAACATATAAAGGAATGACATAATCAGGGCAGAAGTCACATTTCATGACAGGACTTTCGCCGTAGCTTATAGCCAGCGTATGCCAGTCTCTTGGGTACAGAGTGGCAGGGCTGAGGATGTCTCACTGCTTACGTGTACTCAAGATATTGCATGCATGCTTAAAACCAAACCCATCAAGACCAAGTATAGACCTGGTTACTCATCAAAATAGATATGCTAGATGGTCATAACAATTGTAGGGAAGCATACATGACATACATCCAAACATTCACAGGGTAGAATCTACAGAATTCACTGAAGAGTAAATAGAAATAAGTTAAATACAAGTTAAATATAAAAAAGTTAAGTATTTCTCCAAACTAAGTCTGTTAGCAAGTCAAGCATACCAAGAGGCTGCAGCAACACAGTCAACACTTTAAACGGTCTTGTCTGGCACTGAGACAGTAACAAACTTTATTCAGCATTCCTTATATCTGGTCGCTTTGCTGTGGCTGCGCAGTTTCACCTGCAGTCCCCCAGTTGCATTACCTGCTTGGTTTTGGACATCTCTAACACTTTTCCTGTACCACTTGTTGGTCCCAGGTTCCAACCCTTGTCATGCATACCAGTGTCCTCTCTTGGAAGGAAACAAGTGCTGCGGGCCTGAACTTCTGCATTTCCCAGCCCAGTGAACTGAGCAGGCCTCTGTAAGAAAAAGCTTTCTCAGGAACAAGACTAACGATCGATGGAGATCACACAAGAGCAACATTTCAGATACGCTTTATTTACCTGAAGGCCATGATAAGAAAAAGACTGAGAACTGTGTCTTATTTTAAACACTAGCTTATCCTCTTATGTCTCAGTAAATTGCAGCCAGTACCTCTTCCACAGCATCTTCCCTCAGCTGAGGCCCAGGCATTTTCTTCCTCTGGAGTTTGGTGTCTTGAGTCTGTCCAATACCTTTAATTCCATGCTCTGGCCTTGAGGAAAAACATCCAGTTGGCTAAAGACATATGGGTCAGCATTCCCCAGATTGATGACATCTATAATTTTTTCTCCTTTTAATAAAATTAGGACAATTCAGAGATCTCATTTCCATCTCATCTCTGAAACTTTTCCACTCTACAGTTTCACCTGTGTAACACTCCTCTGAGATGCAAGTCCATGGTGTAAAACACAGTACCAAGCAGGTAACCTCTATAAACAAAGTAGTACAGACTGCACCCTCCTTGGTTTTATATGGAAATTGTGCATTCTCCCATCTCAAAAACCCCTTAATCATTACAACACAAGAATTTCTATGACATCATTGTATTAGTCTATTTTAAACCTATGAGAAATGCAGTGTTAATTCTTTTTCAAGCTTCTTAAAAGCTCAATGAAATCCAAACGGACGTTATCAACTATATTATCACCTCCCCACAGTTTCAAATTCTTCGTTTCCATTTTCCAGGAGTCTTATTAAAACGATTTGTGAATGTTACTGTGGTTATACAACAACTTTCCTAAAAATTCAACATAAGCTGATTTGCAACAGCTGACACAAAATGCTGACATAATTAAAATACTCAGAAAGGACAAACAGTATGAAAATCACTTTTTATTAATTTTCAAAGATAAACCAAGGATTTCTGCATTTGCTTATCCAGTGCAAATTATTTCCCCTGTGCTAAGTCCCAGCATTAATGTTTACAGATATTTTACGTCATCATAATGGATTGTGTTTAATCACTGTAACATATAAAAATTAAGCTCTGAGAGTTAAAAAGAAGAATGAATCAAAACTGGTGACAAGATCCAGTGTTGTTCCACATTCCTTGCAGAGCACTCCAGACAACAAAGCAACTCAGGTGTCTCAGAAGCCTCACAATTATCCACTCTATAGATTTTATCTTCTTGCACTTCTTACCCCTCCTAAGGATATCTTCTTCCTTGACCCAAGCATTCATAGTGCCACGTGGCTCTTCTCACACACAGAGCAAGTAGCAGCACCCTGCAGTCAGATGGCAGGACTCTTGCTTGTGTGTCAGCAGCTTTCTGCATGAGTGTGTGGAGACGTCCCTCTGCCTCACACTAACCCATCGTCATGTGCCAGAGCCAGACTGAAATGCAAGAACTAATAAGCCAAGCTTTTTGCAACAAGCCTAATGGCGCACCAGGATCTCCTGCCAGTCCAGTCCTCCTCTTCTTTGGTTTGTCCAGGCATCTTCCACTAGTTAACTAACACTTAATGTCAATGGAATAACAGATAATAAAGAAATTAAAACTCAAATCAGAGCCAGAATTTCCCCGTTTACATATGTAACAACAAAGAATCTCTTGGTGCATTTAAGAACAGATGTAAATATAAAGTAAGCTGCTTAGTAGTCTACTGAACAGTCGTTTCCGTACGCCATGATAGAAGGACAAACTACTTCACTTTTAAAGTCTGAGCTCTAAGTCAGATTGTCAGACGCAACAACAGACGAAAACACAGTAGACAGAACCTCAGATAGGTCAATTATCCGCTTTAAATGTCATCTCTGCATCAGAGAGTGTAAGCTGGGCACCGATTTTCTTTACATTAAGTACATTACATGGAGAGCCATTATTGCACAATTAGCCAGCCACAGGATGAATGCTGCTCACTGCATTGTGATGCCAGCCAAACTAAATATTAAACTCCAGTCAAACACTTTTTTCTTGTTGTTCTGTTGAGGGGGGTTGGGTTATTTGGGGTTTATTTCTGTTTTTGTTGTTGCTGGGTTTTTTTAAATGTTTCTGATTATAAAGATTTACAATCTGTTAATCCTGGAAATCTCACTAATAAATCAGTCCTGGTTTCGTCTTACAGAGATGATAGCGCCTTTGTAAAGAGCAGAGATTTAAACAGAAATCTATCGTTTTGTTTCCCCTATAAGCACCCTGAGTCAAAAAAATGCAACAGACAAAAAATCAGCCCTTGAGTAAGTTTGCATTTTTAATGCTCTACTTCTACATGTAGTAGAAGCTGAAAAAGCAACCTGTAGAATCATGAAGTGACTATCAACCCAAAATGCTTCAATGCATAACAAGGCCAATCAGCACTCTTTCACAAGATGCTTTGTTTTGGTCCACACAGGACAAAGTCTCTAACAGGCAGCATGTTAGAGTTCAGTTGAAAAGGAAGTTACTGTAGCTGTAGACTGCCAGACTTCTGTATTTCAGTCAGCATATAACCCTCAGCTTATTACCTTCATCCAGAACATCTAAGATGAATTCATGATGTGTATGACTGAGTAAAAGAATGACATTTTCTCATCGATGTTTCTGTCCAATCCAACTAAAAGGCTCAATATACATTCATATCTGTCTTTCATTTTATAATTACTTAATTTCAGCATGTAAAAATTCCTCTAATAGCAGCTCTAAAAATCCCACTTTGTTCCAATGCTTATGTAAAAATAGAGTTGCACCAGTTCCACTTCTGGAAACCAATTTAGCTTTGATTAATGCACTGCCTTGCACCTCCATTATCTTCATCATCTGCTACAGGTTAGAACGGGTCAGCCACGGAAATTCCTGGAAGAAAAAAAACCAACACAAACCAAACCTATAAATAAAACCCATATCTGAATGGACAAATGGTAGGAGGAACAGGATTCAAATAATGCATTAACTACCAGACGGAATCCACAGGAAATAAAGACTGCTCAAAAATCTCTCATATCATTTTGTCAGGAATTGAAAAGGAACAACCGTCAGTTCCGGAAGGAGTCATTAAAGACGTTATGCATTAATAATAGCCTATTAAAAAAAAGAAAAAAAGGAAAAA
>WEIS01073944.1:0-26878 GCA_013389965.1 Todus mexicanus | reverse complement strand
TTTGCTCCTGACAGCGAAAAGTCTCTGGCAGACCAGGTTTTTGACGCATGTCTGTCCTCTGCACCCTCCATTACATGGGTTCAGACACTGGATCGTCTTTTACAAGATGTTCCAGCTGGGAAGCCCCCATGAGTATCCTAACAAAACAAAAAAGACCACCAACAACAAAAATAGCATCCTTAGGGTCTGAGCAGGTAACAGGAGTGACCTCTGAGCAGCTGAGGATTTTTCCTTCAACTCCATTTCCTAACATATTCTTCCTGTTCTTCCCTCCACCAGGGTTGTAGCCTGTGGGTAGTGGGATTTGGCTGCAATAAGCAGTAATGCATTGCCTTATACATTCAAGCTGTATACCTTCTTTGCAGTACTTTTTTGTATATGACTGAAAGCACCAGAACAAGATGACCCCAGAAGGGACAGTAACAGTACATTTCTCCTCCCCATTCACTTAATTTTCTGATGAAGATTCTTTATTCACCTGGGTGCTTTCCCAGCCATTGGCCTATTAAAAAATTCATCACTAATAAGTTGAAAAGTACATCTTCTCTCTTCAGAAATACGTCAGCAGCTCTCACATTGGCTCCACCTGGTGATGGTTGATGCAGCAAACCCTAATTTCCCCTGCAGGCAAGGTCACAGGCAATAACACTGTAACCCTTACAACTGGTTTGTGTTTAATGCAATAACCCTTACAACTGGAACTTGTGTGCCTGTGCAGCCCCTTTCCCTTGAGACTGACTTACACATTCAGTCCAGTTCTGCTGCTGTTGTTTCAGGAGCTCTGAAATAGCAATGAATGGTCCCCAAATGCGAGCTGAGGGACCTCAGCTGGGGACATATCCCAGCCTGTTGGGGATTTTCCAAGAAAGGTTCCCCTTTATGTCATCAGTGGGGAGCACTGGAGATGTGGGCTGCTCTTTGTAGGCAGAGTCCTGAAGGAGTTACATCTTGCCTTTGCTGCAAACTCTGAAAGACTAGGGACAGCACACAGAGAGTTAATTTATATATATATATATGTCTGTATAAAACTAAAATAAATAAAAGAAAGCCATGCCAGGCTAGGGGGTTGTCATGTAAATAGGAGGTCATGTTATTCATGCCTCTGGCAGCCACTCCTGCTGAAGGACGTAAGACAAGGCTAAGCCCATACGCAACTGGACAGAGTTCCTTAGAAATGAAGCCTGAACATAAAAATACCACATCTCCCAGCTGCTGGATCCTGTGAAGACTTCTTGCCCTAACAGACCAGCAAGGCCTCTGGTCTCACAGCCTTCAGGGAGTTTCTCTTCCTGGAAATGAAAACAGGCAACAGGGAAACCCTGGCTCTTCAGGATCCCTGTAGCACCCAGATATCCTGGGTCCAAATTCCACAGCACCTGACAGCCATGTCTTAGATTGCCAGTCAGCTCTGAATGTTGCTACTGGATAGTATCACACCATCTCACCTTCCCGCTGCTGCGTAGGACCATTTTTACAGGGTATGCCTGGACAGAGTCCCCCATTCACTGAAAACTTAATCGGCATAATTTTCTTAAAGAATGACCTTATTAATCCAAGCTGACCCATACTGATGCTCTGTCCCTGCATATTGTGATACTCATCCTCGATACTCATCCTGAAAGACCTACCTTCTCAAAACATGGTGTGAGTTTTGAGACCTTTCTAAAAATTTCAGTTCTTTTCTATCTTTCTGAGTGCATTGACATTTCCAAGCCTTGTGCTGTGCAAGGGCTCTGACTGACAGCAACCACCTCTCTTCCTGTCCTTTCTCTGGAGTGCTGGGGACTGGAAATGTAAGAGCTCAGACCTCCACTCATGTATGTCACTGTGCATCAACATCATGTCATCACCATGGAATTGCTCTAACGCAGTGGGAGACGCAAGAGCCCCGAAGAACCTCTTGACAGGACTGGCAGATATTTTTAATTGTTTAAGAGCATTATTTTAACAGCCTTATATCAGTCAGAGCTGGCACAGGGCCACGTTTGTCCTCAAATCCCAGAGGGCTCTCTCTTCATTTTAACGTGTAGCTGAGTATATGTGTTTTGCTGGTGCAGTGTATTTTTAGCAAAAAAGATAGGCTTCTTTTGAATTGGCTCAGAAAGGTGAAAGTTTATCATGTAAAGAGCTTGGTGATGTCATCTGTATTTAGGGATTTACTTTTATGAGCTCTCTGCTGCTATGTGATGGCTGCATTTTTAAAATGTACATTGCTTTATTGAAAAATTGTATTTAGAAACACCAAAGTGCATGCAGTGGTTATTAGTATGAAGCCTATCGAAATGTCTTAAGTGATGGAGCAGGGTTTGCTTCATTTTTATTCACACTCCTGCAAGGCTGCTCATATTTTGTATTCAGTTCCGCCTGTAGAAATCTGAAGCAGTCATTGACCTCTGTGGAGCTACACTGAGATTATACATCAGTGCGACAAGGCAAAATTATTCCTACTCCTAGGGCCCTACTTTCAGCTGAAATCCTCCCAATACTGATAAAAGCCTGATCACCGCACTTGCAGATGAAGAACGGAGATATTACTGCTACTGCTGCTGTTTTAAGGAATGGAGTTGTTCATAGTACTTGTTGCATTTCGTCTGGGGGCATTGAAATGCTGCAAGTTTAAGTGAGTGGCTCAGATTCACACAAAGGAGAAGTGTCAGGGATTACTTGGTGCAGAATAGCAATGGGGAGTTCAAAGTAGGCTGCCTGTGCACCAGGACATCTTCATCTCTCCTTACTTTGAACATCTCCATTGTAATTAGTACCTCAACTCAAACCTTCCTCAGATGTCACCACCTACACATCTATACCAGTAAAGAGAACAGTCTCTTGTTTCACTCTGAGACCAAGTGGTACAACATGGCTTGTGTCCACATGCTTAAACTCTCTTTAACTTTTCTCCTATTTGAGCAAACCCTTTAAGAATAGTGTCTCAGACTCTCTTGCCCTTTCTACCTCTCTAACACGCAACCCTTTTCCGTTATATAAGTGCTGAGTTGTGTTTGGTTTCTGTAGCAGTAATAGTGAGACTGACATATGTTGAACTTTTCTACACATCTTCTCTAACTGCAGCATGCATCTTCCTCTCTGTCACTGAATGACTTTTCTTCTTGGTTTCAGCAATAAGATTTTATACGTCTCACTTTTCCTCTCTCTTCTGCCCCTTTTCTTTCGCTTACAATTTTCCGTATCGCCCTCTGTTTATCTCTTTTTCCTAGTTCTCATTTCCACACCAATGCATGCTTTGCTTCTCTTTGCTCCCCTCATCCTTTCCTTGGATCTGTGTCCCCACTCCAATTTTTTTGTGGCTGTAGAAGTGACAAGTTTAACTGATGCCAGAAGTTAGCACCGAAACAAAATTATAACTATACCCCTAGAACTAGGGAACATCTTTCAGCATTTACTCTGGTACAAAGATCTTGCTCACCAAGGTAATAATTTTATGATCACCTTTCCCTGGTTCCCTTAATTCAGGCCAGGTCCTGACCCACGCATCTCCCACGCTCTCAGCAGCAGCAGCAGCAGCGAGGAACCAAGGTCTGCCTGGTTGCACTTCTTCTCCTGGGACAGGCCATTTGTTCAGCCTCTGACACGCATTTCTCAACTGGCAGAAATGTGGAAAGCCAAAGAGAGCTGTCGCACAGGAGAAGTCCAGGACTGGTGTCACAAGCTGGCTCATGCTATGACAAATTATCCCTCAAAAAAATTCTGTTTCTGATTCTTTTTTGTTTCCTAGTTTCCCTGCTCCTCATCACTGTTTTTTCCTGCCTTACAAGTGCTTTCTCTTCTGTTGTGCCCTCCTGCTCTCTCTTCATGTTATTTCTTTTGTGTGTATGCTGGTAAGTCCCCCGTTGATCATGTTGATCATACTGATCTTCACAGAAAGCTACTCCCTGCCAACTAATTTGTAGACCTATCCCTACTTGAACCCATTTCATACTCCTTAAGTTGATGTGATGACATTCACATCTTCTGATGTCACCTACAAGCAAAAGGTTTCAGTGTCTCCCTCAAGCTGGGGAGCACTCACTGATCAGCTCTTGATTAGTACTGCTACTTAAGATGGAGAAAAAGAGATGTAGGTAGACAGGGTCAATAAAAATCTGTAATTTATCCTTCTGTAAAGAAAGGTCACTGAAAGCAGTGCTGGAGGAAGGAGCTGGAATCTGGAGGGAGCTTTGTACAGTGGATACTCCATAATCAGACCTGAAACTCACCCTTTTTTATCTTACTATTAACAATCCTATCATCAAAACTTGGTGCATGACAGAGAATTTAAAGCAAAGAACTACTGCATCATGTCAAAAAGGCTGTGAGAAATGGGAATCAGGAGCATCTTCAGTAGTGCAAAACATGAGGCCATGTACTCTTTGAGCATCTCCACATTGACAGATAAAAGAGAACCAGGCCAAACCCAGAAGCTAATTATCTCTTTCTCTGCAAGCCTATCATCTCACTCCCAACTCTATTTTGGAGAACTCCAGCTGGTTCTCTCCAAGGCACTTCTACATGACAGCATGGGTGTGAGCTGGCCCAAGCTGCTTGTCCTCATCTTTATCCAGCAGCATAGGAATTGTCATAAAGACTCATGACAAAGTGCAGATGCATCACCCTCCTCTGGTGGGAAAAACAAAATAGGGAGTGAGTAGAATATACTAGACAGCCACAGGGCAAATGTGAGTCCTGGGAGCACCATGTAACCATGAAAAAATCCAGTGTTGTTTGTAGATGCATCTGTCCAGTAGTTTATCCTTCACCCCAGTAAAGACAGAGAAATGTGTCGTTGTTGAGTTTTCTTTCACTTGAGCTGAAACAGTGTGCATGGTCCTGAATATGCATCTCCAGGAAGATGTACTCAGCCTCAAATGGGTGCAGAGAAGAATGACCAGAATGATCAGATGACTGGAGACACCATGCCAGGAATATATGCAATGTTTAGTCTAGCAAAAACTAAACTAGAAATGTTTCCCCTTGATAATACATCTGGCAGATAACATCCAGATGGAGAAAAACAACTATGCACAGGAGAGTGTCAATGTGTGAATAAAGCATCCATGACTGCATGGAGAGTGGAAACCTGAAAATTCTTTCTTGCTATCAAAGCACCATCATCTGGAAAAGGAGCAACAAAGAAATGTTTTCCTATAGTAATCTAACTGCTTTTCAGGTGTCTCTGATCTGTTTGTGTACATGAACATGTTTGTGTACAAGATGATGTTGTTGCTAGAAACAGAACAGCACCATTTCCCAGAAGATCTCTTCCAGTGCTGTGTAACTGTGGTATTCATGAGTGAGAACTGAGAGATTTAAGATGGGATTTGCTTTTCCCAAGTGTAGCTAGCTATAAGACAGAAAAAAGGACTGAACTAATCACCCTGAGCTGCTGTTGAAGTCAATGGGGACAACTCACACGTCCTCTGCTCTAGGGCTGGGAAATGCCCATCTCTTTTTCCTAATTATAAAAACAATGAAGAGGGACATGCTCAGATTTCTTCATCTATCTTGCAGGCATCTAAGCTCAGTGAATCCCGTGGCTAGTATCTTCAGTTTTCTCACAGCAAGCCCTGAGCCAGCACCCCCTTCACAAGGCGTAGCCAGAGAAAAGAATTGTGATGCCTTTTAAGGGCTGGTTTAGACAAGGGCTCTCCGAAGAAAGTGTCGATAAAGTCATCCATCTGTGATCACCACTGCTCTGTGGTGGAAGAAGGAAAGGTCTGCCTGTTGACTGACCTAAATAGAAACAGCAGAAAGAGAGCCTGCATCACAGTGCTTCCGGAAGAAATTCTCTGAATTACAACCCGACAGAGATAGCGCTGCTACTTTTCCACTACTCAGCTTATTAGGAAACCACCAGCAACCATAAGTGTCGGAAATACAGAGAACTCTTGAGCCTTCCTCTTGCAGAATGACTCATGGAGCAGGTGGAGGCATCTCGACTGACATTAGCACTGCCCCAATATCTGTCCCTTGCAGATGGCATTTGCACAGGAAACCTGTGACGCCAATAGTGCTAGGGAGGCTCGGCTCGCAGAGCGGCCACCACCAGGCTGCAGGCAGGGCTTGGCAGGTAGCAAACCATCGGGAGGGTTGAGGAAGGAGGAGATGACCTTCACAAGGACGGGGCAAAATCTGCCTGGAGGAGAGAACCAATTAGAAGCAGTTCTTGCAATGGAGCACGTTGGGGAAATGTCAAGGAACTGAAGTTGGTTTCTCACATCACAGATCTGGGAGGAATTATTTCTGCCTTATTATGTGCTATATTTTATGGGAAGAAATGACACGATTTTTCATAGAATGTTAGAGTTATTCTGGTTGGAAAGGACTTTCAAGATCATCAAGTCCAATTGTTAACCCAGCACTGCCAGGTCACCAGTAAATCATGTCCCTCATCACCACATCTACACATCTTTTAAGTACCTCCAGGGATGGTGACTCCTCCACTTCCCTGGACAGCATGTTTCAGTGATTGACAACCCTTTCTGTGAAGAATGTTTTCGTAATACCCAATATAAACTTCCTCTGGAGCAACCTGAGGACATTTCCTCTTGTCCTGTTGTTTTCTATACAAGAGAACAGACCAACCCCCATTTCACTACAAGCTCCTTTCAGGTAGTTGTACAGAGTGAGGTCTCCCCTGAGCTTCCTTTTCTCCATGAGGCTGGATTGTTTTCTAAAAATATACTGGGGCTTTCTTCACAGTCCTCCTGCTTAGCACACATGTCTCCAGCCAAGGTTACCCAGGGTAAATCTGCATTGGAGTTTTATATCTGACCCTAGAGAGATGTACTTGGGATGCTTTAAAAGCACATCCTTGCTATGTGACCTCATTATATTTCTCTGAACCTTGCACTGCTATGATTTTTATCCTAGTGTGGTTTATGAGATGGAAATCCCTCTTCTTTAAGGCTGTGCCTTGTTGATTGCCACAGAGTCCTGGTTTAAACTGTGGACTTTGTCTCCATATGTATCCCATGCACGTTTATTTTACACCACAATGCAGTACAGAAATATTGATGTCTAAATAATCTGACTAATTTTAATTAAACTTGCTTGGGCCAAGAAAACATCTGACAACACCAAGACACAGCTCCACGCATGTGAATTTGACCTTCCTATGGTTGCAGTCTTCATACTCATCTTTCCCCCTCCACAGGCTTAGTTTTTTACCTGTCTCCTCTCATAGAGATTAAGATAATCATTCACAACCTTTTCTGTGTTGCTTGGTTTTGAGCACTTACTAAATACCCTGCTTGGATATTGAAAATACAGCATCAGTGCAGTTTTACATATTATTTTATATTTTTCCACATTTGCTAGAGGCAGCTGGGCAATCCCACAGTGTATGAGCAAAAGTCCCCAGAGCAGCAGAACAATCTGACTGTGTTCTCTTACCACCTCCGCTTATGGCACATCTTTTCTGAAGCAATAAAATTTGATTGCTTCTTATACATTTGTGTATGGGAAGAAAATATAATACTGTCTTCTACTGGAGGAAGATTATATTGCCTTCAAATCAATTTCAATTTCTCATGAGTCTTCAATATAATTTTATTTCATCTTTATTTTTGGATATTACATTTTCATCGCTTCATTCTACTTCAAAAATTGGAATTCTCCTGACGCTTTCCACAATGATAAATTAGTTGTAATTGGGAACATTGCTCTTGATGGGAGAGAGTAGTTTTAGGTTAAAAGTCCTAAATAATTTAATAGAATCCCTTTACTTTCTTCAGTGTGATGTTGAAGGGTTTGAATTTTAGCTCAACGTCTTTTTTTTTTTTTTAATCTCACATAAGTGGAAGTGCTCATGAGCCCAGCCAGTGGGCAGTGCTTTCCAATGGAGCTTGTGCAGTATTTCTCAAAATCTGATGTTCAGCCTTTCTGCTTTTACACTCTTGTTTGCACATAGTGATAGAGCATGCACTGAACATTCTAAGTGACCGGTCCACATTTGAGAACAAGGCATTGTGTCAGCTTTCGGTCCTCCTCTAGAGGTATGAACCCCCCGATAGCACATTTCACCTGATTGACAGCAGATTTGGTGTTTTTTCTTACCTATTGTAGCCATAGATTCATAGATTCATAGAATGGTTTAAGTTGGAAGGGATCTTAAAGATCATCTAGTTCTAAGCCCCCTGCCATGAGCAGGGACATCTGCCACTAGACTGGGTTGCCCCATTCAGCCTGGCCTTGAACACTTCCAGGGATGGGGCATCCACAAGTTCCTTGGGCAACCTGTGCCAGTGTCTCACCACCCTTACTGTGAAGAATTTCTTCCAGAAATCTAGTCTAAACTTACTCTCTTCCAACCTGAAGCCCTTACCCCTTGTCCTATCGCTACAAGCCCTTAGTCTCTTAGAAGGATCTACAGTTCTCCGGTCTGCACACCATAGGGCAAGAAACATTTTTTTACTATATCGGCATCAGGCCAAAAATCTGTTTTTCATTTCACAGCTGTCAGTAGAGATTTTTGAAATCTTTTCCACATGGTTTTCATGTGCGTGAAAAATAGACAACTTGTCAACTTCTTAAAAAAGACAGCGTGTCAAACATTTACCTACCACCTCAGGCCAAAGTGGGAGTTCTGGTGAAACTGGAAGTAGAAATTCTCTCATAATAAGGATGTTACGAAGAATTCAGTAAAATGTAGGACAAGAGGTTTGGGGGTTCATTTTTAAAATTTTCCTCCAGTAAGGAACGGGTTTCACCAGAGCAGGTATGAATTTTGATGCAATACTTGGGGCACAAAGTTTTGCTTTTTATACTTCAGATCTATATTGCGATTTCATGGAGGAGTCGGAATGGCTGGCTAGTCCTGAATGTCTTCTTTTTAAAAATCCATTAGTGGAATACTAATGCAATAAGGTTACGTAAGACATTAGTTTTGAGGAGTTTGCCACTGATTACCAAATATGCACTCGTTTACTTCACAAATTAGTATCTATGGTCATGTATAAAAATCTATAAACAAATAGGAATAAATTAAATAAATGTGAGAGTGCATATGCACCTGCATATGTACATATATACATAGATAGAAATGCTTTTTCTTAGTACTACATGACTGAAATTACTTAACCCTCTTACATATTAAGATTAAGCTTGCCCTGGTTTTGGCTGGGATAGTTAATTTTCTTCATAGTAGCTGGGGCTGTGCTTTGGATTTGTGCTGAACCCAGTGTTGATAACACAGGGATGTTTTCATTACTGCCCAGCAGCACTTACACAAAGTAAACACCTGTATTGGGTTTGGCTGGGATGGAGTTAGCGTCCCCATAGCTTGGTAAGGCACCAATGTTGTGACTGCTGCTGAGCAGGGCTGGCACAGCACCAGGGGGATGGGGTGGACAAGATCTTGGGAGAGGACACAGCCAGGACAGCTGACCCAAATTGTCCAAAGAGCTATTCCATACCATCCAATGTCATCTCAGGAATAAAAGCTGGAGGAGAAGGGGTGGAGGGGGGGGCATCCATGGCAGAAGACGTTTGTCCCCCAAGCAACCACTACACGTATCGGCTCCCTGCTTCCTGGGAGAGTCTAAACATCGCCTG
Source organism: Todus mexicanus (assembly GCA_013389965.1). NCBI lineage: Eukaryota > Metazoa > Chordata > Aves > Coraciiformes > Todidae > Todus > Todus mexicanus. The sequence goes on along the minus strand of WEIS01073944.1, from coordinate 17,329 downwards.
CTATGGGAAGTAGAGACCAATGTATATATATATTGCTTTGCTTCACTTTGCACACACGGTCTTGCTTTCTGATTTTCCTATTAAACTGCCTTTATCATAACCCACAAGTTGATTCCATCTTATTCTCTTCCCCTTTGTTGTGTTGAGGGAGGTGTGTGTAGAGGGGCGGGGAGAGAGTGACAGAGCAACTTGGCGGGTACCTGGCACTTACCCAAGGTTAACCCACCACAACGCCTTTTCTGCTTCTCACCCCACCCCACCAGTGAACAGACTGGGGGTGCACAAGAAGTTGGGAGAGGGCACAATACGGACAACTGGCCCCAACTGACCAAAGGGCTATCCCAAACCATATGGCGTCATGCTCAGCATATAAATCTGAGGGAAGAAGAAGGAAGTGGGGGGACATGTTTTGAGTAATGCCATTTGTCATCCCAAATAGCTGTTACACATGAAGGAGCCTGGCTTTCCTTGAGATAGGTCAACCCCTGCCTGCCAATGGGAAGTGGTGAATGAATTCCGTGTTCTGCTTTGCTTGTGCCTGTAGCTTTTGCTTTACCTGTTAAAGTGTCTTTATCTCAACCTACAAGTTTTCTCAGTTTTACCCTTCTGATTCTCTACCCCTACCCACTAGAGGTGGAGTGAGCAAGTGACTGTGTGGTACTTAGTCGTCAGATGGGGCTAAACTGCGACGAGGTATTTAAATTTTTTATTGTTGCTTTTAATTACGGGATGCTAAAGATAAAATCCAAGACTAATAAATGTGTACTGAGAAATTAGGAATCAGAATGACACTCCAAAGGCAAGTATATCATAGCACCATATGATGGTGATGATAATGCCCATTACAAGCCAGAAATTAAACATCTTGAAATGTACTGAGTACAAAACATGAAAAAAACTCTTGGCTATGAGTCACGGTTCAAGCAACTGGAACACACTCCTCTGCGACTTCCGAGGCTCCTTCCTGGTATACTATTCCAAACTAAATGAATTTCTGAAATGGAGATGTTGCCATAGCTTTCTATTCCTGGTAGTGGTTTTAAAAGTTTTTTGCTGTTCTCTGAGAAAGTCTCCAGGCATTGTTCCCTTGACTGTTAGTTTCTCTTTGCACATTGACCCTGATTTCTTATGAGATACGCAACTGAGTGAGCCTTATTACTCACACTTGGCTTAACATCTTCCTTTTGCTTCCTGACCCATTGGGCTGCCGAGGTAAGAAGGTTGTCACATGCCTGTTTGGGGGAAAGAGGGACAGAGAAGATGGGCAGACATCAGGGTATCCTCAGCCCCCCAAATTGTTCAGTGGATACAGGAATGTCTGTCATCCTTGCCCATTCTATTCTGAACAGGTCCAAACCCACTGCCAATGTCTTGGACTGTCTCCAAAGCCATGTCTTTGTGCAGGCCCTGCCCTTATGTGGGGTATAAACTGTAGCAGTGGAAACAGCAAGATACACTGAACCAAGAGAGGACATAGGAGAGGGGGTATTTTGGTTTGGGACCTCCCATAGATACGTGGGTTTCTGGGTTTCTCTGCATCAATATCACTGGTTTGGTTGAATTAGCAGCTGTGTGTGCAGTCTTGCTTTAGAAGATGACTTAAGAGGACGCAATCACCTAAAGGCTTTCAAGAAGACATCCTGTGGTTTTTAATGATGCTTACTGCTGACTTATTCAGGGGAAAAGGTCTTACTTTGGGAGTGGTGTTTGGAAAGGCTTGTTTAGATGCTGTCTATCTTTGCCTCATCATGCCGGTGGCCCTGATGTCAACACAGCTGATGATGGGTTAGGAGTAACATCCAACCAGGGGCATTTGCAGTGCTGTCTTGACTTAAGGCCACAGGAGATCTCTGTGGTGGGTGGTGGCTTTGAGGGCCTGCTTTTTGCTCATGGCTTTGGAGAAGCTCAAGATTTGTGGAGAGACAACAATAACACTTTTTGGCTCTTGCCAGTGTAAAATACATCACTGGAATTGGTGTCTGGTGGAAATCCTGCATTTTCACTTTTATCCCCTCCCACAGCACAACTCAAAGAACATGTTTCTCTCCCCATTGCCAGGCTGCTCATATCATGTCCTCATGTGCTTCCGAGCTTTGCTGTTTTTGAGTCAGGCCTGTAGAATCCCCCCAAGAGAGGTAGAACATACAACCTTCAGATCAAATAGTCATAAAATACACAGAGGAACCACAGACTAGAGGTGAAGGCTTTGAGTTCATCTTGCTCCTTGCAAGCATGGAGAGAGACAGATAGATAGAGTCTCCCTGTGAGAGTACAGGCTGCTGTTTGAGCTGTGATGGCCCTAAAAGCAAATGGTAAAATAAGAGAACCTAGAGAAGGATCTTCACTTGAACATTGCCTTCTTTATCTTAAAGCTTAGGCTTTAACGTCCCATTTCTCTGAAAATGGGGAAACATATTCTTCTATGTCATCCCCAAATGGGCCACCTGCCCATCCACTCTTACTTGCCACTTCCCAGAGCAACCTTCACCTACCCAGCCCAGCTAGCTCAGGTGTAAATCACTACCTAAATACAATCAGAAATTTGAAGGGCAAGGAACTGGGATGTGGCCAGTATCAAACTGTACCTGGTCCTAACAACCCAGGGAAGCTGATGTGGCCAGACACACCACTTGGGTGTGCTCACTTTGTCACGGATGTTGGTGTCCTGCTGGAGCATGGTCTCTGCACCCAGTTTTACTTTCTGTAGCAACCAGGACAAAAGGTGTGGGAAGGGCTGATGCACAGGCTGGCTTTTTGTTGGCATGGAATCATATGCAGCCTGAGTGTGCACAGGCAACAGAAAGGTCCATGAACACAAACAGCCAGAGTAGACGCTCCTACCCAGGTCCAGAGACTGCCCCAGTGACTGTGCTCTTGTCAAAAGCCTGTGTAGCAGCACTGACCTGTGTCCTTCACATACCTCCTCCACTTCTGGAGGATCTAGGTGTGCCTGTGCTGCTGCTAGCAGCTTTATAAAGGGAATTCTCCATGCTTCAATATCTTCAGTCATTAGGTTCAGTGAGATTAAGGAGAAAATTAAGGAGGGGGGAAAAAAAAGCCAATCTGAGAGCACTGGTTTTTAGAACATACACTCCTGACCTGGGTTTATATTTTCTGTCTTAATGATGAGGGACCACCAGAAGAGACGAAGAGGTTACTCTAGTTGCACTAATAAAGGCTTTGAGAAGACATGCAATGGCTCTTGTGTTGAATTATTTTTCTCATTCTTTCTGGATTGTTTGTCCTTGTAGTTGCCACAAAAAAACCCCCCAAAAACACCAACAAAAGAAACCCGACAAAAAACAACCCCCCGAAAAGCACTCATTTGTAGCATGCAAGCAGTATCTCAGCAATAAGCAAGGCACCCCTAAATATCCTGAAACTCTAGTGACAGACTATTTGCAAGGAGAAACTAAACATAAACGGGTATTTTTCTGCCATGGAGGGCTTTTTGGGCTGGAACTCAGAAGGGGGCTGAAGCTGGCCTGCCAGAGATGGTCAGGATCCCGGCCTCCAGAATTGAAATCTGGCAATAATGTAAAAAAAAATCTACATGGAGCACAGATCCTCTCTTCAGGGATTTCCTTCCCCCAAATTTCATATGTAATGAAACATAGCTCCATTCTAAGTGAATCATCCCCTGTTACACCTACCACGGCTGCTCAGAAGACAACGTAATGTCATCTGACAGTTAACGTGATCAATATCTCGACATCTGGAAATTCAGACAGCAAATGTGATGAGCAAATCTGCCAGACACCACTCCGAGCATTCAAGCCCTATGTCAGGTGATGAGTGGTGGACCAAGGTCCTAGAGCTTTATTTCTCAGCTTCAGAAATAAAGGCTGAAATTTTGCTCCTGTGAGCAGGAATGTGACTTGAGTGACCAGGCTTTGGCCCCCATGTTAGGCAATTTTAACCTTCCAGCTGTGAAATCAAAAGGGGAGGAAGTGGTGGTGGAAATCTGGCCAGTTTTTGTGAAAGGCAAAAAGGGAATTTGGGACAAAGGAAGCGATTTAATTTCTTTGGCCTCCTTAAGCTGTTGCCTGGTGGACAAACAGATGTAACTACAAAACATCAGCTGCGCGCAATTAAATATGTTGCTTGTCTTTGCAGATGTCCAAGAAGATTCCTGTATATACACAGCACAGCTGTGAGAGGTACAGGACAGCACCGTTGCACAAGGACAGTCTTGCTGCCTGGCAGGTCATGACCGATGCTCACCAGAAAGCTGAAGCACATCAAACAATACTGGACTTCCTCAGAGAATCTGCAGTTGCACCTCATTTACCTCTTTTAGTTAGGTTGTCATGGGAAGCAAAACATTAGCCCAGGGACGGTGTCACTATTGAAACATCATCTGACTCAACTTTGATTATATTTGATTATTTTGGATGGATCTTATTTTCACTCCTGTCAGCTGGAGGGGCAGCAGGTCATTTCTGTCTTGCCCATCCCAAAGAACCAAGAGAAACATCAACAGCCCTTAAGACAGGGGGGAAAAGTCCTATGCCTGCTCTGCTGCCAGCACAACATGCTATCATAGCAGAGAGGAGCACAGCACTCACCTCAGAAGGAGATGCTCAGCAGAAAGACGTGCACCCCTTTCAGATACTCTTAGGAGCTAAAACAAAATATAAGCTATGGTAACAGAATGTATGTTGAGGAAGGCAGAGGACGTAGCATGGAAATGAATGGGATAATGCATGATTAGAATAAAAATGTGATGCTCTCCTGCCTGCTGCAACACCTCTGCATCAGGAAACAGCCACATGTGGGCCTGAGCCAGGACTAAAAAGTAAATGGGAAGAGTGGGATTTCCTGGTGCTGAAGGTCAGGTGGCTCAGGCTCCAGCAAGATTACTTTAGAAAATATCTCTATGTCTCTAGTGTAGCTTTGGACTAAACAATTAACTTTTTCTAGAAACACCAAGGTTTCCCTGAATAACAGGAAAATGTGCATATGAAACTAGAACATTCACTGTCGCTTGGGGGTACCAGTCACTTAAAGACTTCATTTCCTGTTCTTATGTCTCCTTCAAGCTCAGAAATCTACTGATGCTTAATTTCTATGTGCTTAGCTATTCTTAGGTTTTTGTCTCCTGGAAAACTGAGGAAACATATCAAAACACTTTTTAAGGGGTAGATGGTCCCTGGAGGGACATAGAGGAATTGCTAGTAATTTAACTGTCAAGAGCTTTATTTTTCAGAATAAATACGGTGTGGGGTTTTTTTACCACATTTTTGTACTATGATGCTTTCATGGCAAAGAACCCTGGTCTTCAGCTCCATGAGTAAAGCCATGCAAAGATACCAAATGAAGGAATGGCAGTAAATGGAAATACGGCATATTCTGCAAGTGTTGTTACAGCTGCATGTGAGGATCCTTAACAAAGATGATATTGAATCCTTCTATAAATAAATCTTAATTGAGAAAAATACATATGTTACATTATCTGCGCTCCAGATTTGAACTGATATTCCTCACTAATTTGCAGGTGAAGTAAAGGAGGCAGTAGGATGTTCTCACACCTCCAAAGTCATTTCTCTCCTGTGAAACGATGGCCCACTTACAAAAATTCAATATCTGCTTCTTAGTCTTTCTTCCCGTCCTCTGAGGAGATTCCTTGTTAGCTGTGCAATCAATAAAAACCACATCTTCAGCCACTAGTAAATCTAGTTTATTAAAACACAGGTTTGACAGTTAATTCAATTGCTAACAAAGTTGTAACACGGTCAATACAAAAAAAAAAAAAAAGTGACCTCATAAGTCACATACATATTCTCTAGATGCAAAGTTATTCTGTTAATAGGGTCCATTGGATAGATACCAACAAAACATGCAGTGATGTAGTATTTAAGGTGTACAGTGGCTCCAAGATTGTCACTTGTCCCTCCTCAGGCCCACTCCTGACAGAAGAAAACCACTGAAAAAGAGTTTGCCCATTTCCTTCCAGTTATTTGTCCTCTATCTCTCTGCAGAGGCTACCATCTCAATCCCATTCCCATTGCAAACCGGTGGTGATATTCCCATTTCCTTCAATAGCATGGGACCAGTCCCTGCAGGAGTTCACATGGTATCATTAGGTCAACTTGCAGGTATGCCACTGAGTTATCGAAATAAGGATTTGGAGCTTGAATTTTAGTGAAGACTTATGATGAAACTCTGTGCTTGCATCACAGGCAGCATAAAGTGGCCAAAATACATAGACGCTGCAGTTGAACATAGCCCTTTGATAGCCAAGAAAAAATCATTTTCCCAGTGATTTGCCAAGTACTTTTCCACCTGGCCAGCAATGATTTGTTTTCTGCATCTTTCAGGCTGAGCTAAAAATAGCAAGCTGCAGTTATTTTTGTTTAGGAGCAATAACATTTAGTTTACAGAGTGCTTTCTCCAAAATAGTTCAGAGCATTAAGAAAGTTTCTGTCTTCACTGACAGAAACCTTCCTCTGGATGGATTTCACACGGAGGGAAGATTTTCACCATTTTTGTTAATTTTCATGTGGGACAGGCTGCTTCTCTGGATAACATGACAAAACGTGGGGTTTTTGGGTTGTGGTGGGGGGGTTTTGTGGAGTTTTTTGGTGAGTTTTGTTGCTGTTTTCCAGTTAAACAACAACATCATTAAAAACAAAATATAAGTGCTTTCAAACTGAATCTGGAGCCTGTTTTCACTTAATTGAAAGTGGTCTGATTCTTAAGAAATGTATTTTTAGAAAACATTCATAGACTTTAGAAAGCAGGCAGCCATTCGGTGAGATTTTCCAAAGTACACATAGGGGTAGGTCCCCACTGTTTTCTAAAGCAGCCCCTCTCCTCCTCCTCCTCCTCTGCCACCCTGTCTTTCCTCCTGTTCCTGACTAATTGCTTCCCCATTGCCTTGGTGTGTGGTTTGTGTCAGGGAGTTCAAAGCAACTGGAAGTTAATCCATTGAAAACAGGGACCATTTTACTCCCCAGAGCAGGCATGAGGTGACCGATTAGGGATGCCTTTGGCAACAGTTTGCTGTCAGACTGATTTACCTGTGAGGAGGAAACCATGCCCTAGCTACCTGTTTGGACCAAAATCATTTTAAAAGCTTGTCTTCAGATCTCTGCATGAGAAGTAGTAACAGGGAGCATAGAAGCGAGTGTTGCAATGACTTTGAAGGAATTGGCGCCCACATGAAAAGCTGCAGGGTGAAGCCTGGTGCTCTGTGCGCCCGCATCCTGTCGGCAGTCATCTTACTCATAGCTCTCCATGCTGATGCTGTTTGCTTGAAATCATTATCTCTCTTGATAATCAGTGAAATGTTAAGTAAACTACCTTGGTGGCCTCCTCAGCGTGGAAAATTTAGAAATGTTAAGGCCTTCTGAACAGCCTGCTTTTCAAGTCAGTCTCAGCAGAAAGCATAAGTGATGCTTGGTGTGTCTGTTACGTGTAAACCTTTGGCCGGTGTTTGCAAAGGGAAGTGACAGGGAGCTGTGGATCTGTTGAGTATGACAGCACCTGAACCGTGCACCTCTACACACAGAGGGAAATGGAGCACAGAGAGGTCCAGACACAGACCGTGAGGTGGTCAGGTGAACAGTTTCCCTTCAAATCACTGGTTGAGTATAGTGAAATGAAATGAATGGACTCTAGTAGCAAGTTTCAATCCCTCGGGAGGGTGGACACTAAAGGTATATCTACACTGCTAAATAAAAAAGGACCAGGGATCACACCCAGGCACCCAACCTCTGATCATCCTGCCTTGGTTTTGGCCGTCTCCAATGAGCTCTCTCCAAGACACTTTTGCTCCAGAGATGCCTAGCAGTGAGCATCAAGGCTACAGACTGGTTAGTACCACACAGCCTTCACCAGTGAATAGCACAATTCCATCGGGACCACAAATATATATAGATACGTATAAAATTTGGCAATTCTGCATCAGCTATCTGCGGTACAAACTTCTGATTCTCGCTTTGAAATTTTCAGCAGCAAAATAATAGAGGATGGGATCGAGGCAACTGTTCATGGCAGCAAGGCAGAGAGTGACCACCAGGGCTTTGTGGACAGGCAGGTTGGCCTGGTTGCAGCTGCTGAGCATCAGGTGAACAGTTCGTAGTACGTGATATGGCAGGAAGCAGAGGAAGAAGAGGATGAGGGTGATGACGATGGTTGACAGTGCCTTCTTATGACAGCCTGCCTTTTTGTGCTGTGGAGTCTTGGACTTGAGCAGTGCTTTGATAGCAAAGACGTAGCAGACAATAATTGTGCAAAATGGCAGAATGAAGCCCACAACAAGGACAAAGCTGTTCATCAAGAGAAGCCTGTGTGTGCTGGAGGGGTGGAGGTCCAAGCACTTCTCTGGGTTGCTGTATCCAGCGATTTTCTTGCTTAACAGAGGGCTGGAAGCTACCAACACAAAGAGCCATATGGCTGCACATGCTACCCTGGCATACTTCATATTGGTTACTTTAGAGTGTTTGAGCGGGTAGACGATGGCTACGAAACGAACTACGCTGAGCACAGTGAGAAAATAAATGCTGCAGTACATGTTCACGTACAAAGTGTAAGTCATGATCCTGCAGATGATATCACCAAATATCCAACGTGATCCCAACAGGAAATATGTGGCCCGGAAGGGCAAAGTGCTCACAAACATGAGGTCTGATACAGCCAAGTTCTGCATGTAAATGTTTACCGAGGTCTTCCTCTGCGAAGGCTGGAAGAAAACATAAATGGAGAGGCTATTTCCTACAACACCAAAGAAGAAGATAAAGAGATACGTGATAGGATAAACGACTTGCTTGAAGCTGTCAATCGTACAGTTGAAGGAGCTGTTAGTGAAGTTGTCATCTAGCGCCATCTCAGAAATATTCATAAGCCTAGAGCCAGGTTCTCTGTCCTTCTGCCAAAGTAAAAAGAAGTGGTGTCAGTACTGAGTTACAGGCCAGTGAGGGAGTTTCAGCTATTCAGGACTATTTCGCCGAGGGCAGAAACTGTAAGATGCAGAGGGCAATGGAAAGCAAATGTTCGTTAATGAGTAATTACTTGTGATGTCCCAGTAAATATACATCTCAAGACATAAAGCCCCAGGTCACCTCTAAACAGTTTCAGTATTACAGCAGCTGGTTGTTATCTCAGTCTACGAAAGTGTTGTCTTTTAAATGTGTCTTTTAATGGCAATTCACCAATCTTCTCAGTACAAAACAAGCCAGCTTGCCGTCAACCATTTTGTAGCAGGGAAGTTTTGAGTTCTCAGTTACCTACCATGGAAATACCAAAATCTGATCAGAAAAGAAATCACTCTCCACTGAGTTTCAAACTAGGATAAAAAGTCAAAAGAACTGAATTTGTCTTTTGGAAGGAGTGAAATTTTTCTGCTATGTTGTTGGCAGCATGTCACTGAACTTTCACGACCAGTACCAAAGATATATTGTTATACATCAGAATGTATAAATTAAGGACATTTTGACCTTAAACACTGTGTAAATACTGTACTAGTTATGCATGATTCCTTTTTTAACTGCCTCCTCCTTTCACTGTATTTCTTCTTTCTTGTACGTTCCTGAGGGCTTTCTATGTCTCTTTTTGTGGGGCCTTTGCTTCATTTACCACTTTCCCAGCATCTTTTGTGCTCAACTGCTCTGCACCAGACAGTCACCTACACGCACTGCAGCTTCCAGGACAGCCCACGTTTGCAGCCCTAATGAAAATGGTCTGTGAAAAAATGGGCTGTGTTCACAAAGAGTGACATTTTTTCTCCTATGAGGCTATAATTCAATCAAATCAAACCCACTCATCATCAACACACTGTAAATAATACTTTTTTTCTCATTAGAGTCTATTTCCTTGCTGAACTCCTCATTTCTTCTCTCAGCTGACCTGCAGTTAGGAGTATTTTGAAAGGAAGGTTTCAGTATTGCTGCTTGTTCAATAGTGGAAGCAATTCCCTCTGTGCATCTGCCAACAGATTCTAGAGATTGAGTATGGAAAATTTTAGCCTAAAATCCAGAACTACATGGCACTTCTAGACAGATGAAAAAGCAGCTTGTAATTTGCCCCAGTGAGAGTGATAATGGGTTCATTTTACATGACTGTGTCATTATCTTTTATTCTGGACTTCTCTGGCTTCACAGTCTGAAATTCATTTATTTGCACAGATGAAGTCTCCGTAAGTGGAAAAGTGGGTGCTAGATTTGGGTGCTCTGGACTCCCAGTTACCCAGTGCAACATCCCAGTGTGCTGTAAATGGGAGCTGATTCACTAACTCAAGCCATGATGTGGGAGCCTAAGCTATGTTAAGAGCAGCCCATCATATCTTCAAGGTGGTGTCTCAGAGTCTCTAGACTCTAGATCCCTTAATATAGCAAACAGAGGTGCGCCAGCAGTCGCCTTTTACCCAGCCTTACTGTGACAGGGAGCATGGGAAATGTAAGGAGCAGGACTTACTCCCCCACTGTCATGAGATGGGAGCATTGCAGCTTGGGGAAGGGGGACATTCGTTCGCACCAACATCATACTCATCTCTGCAGTGACTGAAATTATCCCTCCAGAAGGCAATGAGTTTCAAATTGGGATAAGATCTAAACAGACCACTGAGAAAAAAAGAGGGAAAGAAAGGGACAATGTGAAATGAGAATCTCTCTTAAGGGATACTGCAAGACTTCTCTGATGGAAACTCTCTAGCAGGAGATTTTTTTTCTACATATGAGTTTCTCTGATGGAAGCTATCAGACAGAACCAGCTGACACATGTCCCGAGGCTCTGACAGCCACCGTGACAGAAGAGAGAGAGAGCACCTCGGCTGAGCAAGAAATAAAGGAGGCTTTTCTGAAATACCTGCTGTTTAAGTAGATTAGACATAGAGTTTGGGAGGTGTTTTTTCTTTAAGGTAAGGGGATAACAGAAAGACACTTCTTGAGTAAGGTGAATCTAACACCCTTAACAAATAGGTGCATAAACCAGGTGGGAAACTGATAGAGTAAAAGTAAGAGGAGATTTGTTTAACTGGAGGAGATACTAGACTAAACGAAGTGTCCTAAACCTCAGAACGCCATTAGCAGGCTAGCAGCAGAGTGGGAGCTGCCCAGCATGCAACATGTATGGCTGCCTCTCTGGGACAAGTTTTGTGTGCATGTGTGCAGGGCAAGGGGTTGAGGACACAGAGGGACAAGGCTAGTTATCTTAAGGCAAGAATGGATCAACAGGAGCAGGGAAGGAGTAGGTCTTCCTGGGATCCAGAGCTCGTGAGATGTCTGTGCAGATCTCTTGGGGGTGCAGGAGTGGAGCTGGTGGTGCCTGTGGTCACTGGAGATGATCTTTGGGACTCAGCTACGAGGCAAGACAGAAGCTCAGGTCACACCCAGAGTTTCAGTGCCCAGATGAGACAGTAGAGAGGAGAAAATTAGAGCAGAAATTTAAGGAACCGAGGGATCTTTTGGGATAAAGGCAAGTGATACACGAACGAGAGACTGCACAGTACCCAGAATCAAGCCAGGCTGAGGTGGTGCCGACTGAAAGGTTTGCAGAGAAGTATTTAATGAGAAGCAACAGGGGAGCTGACGAGCGTAAGAGAGCAAGTGGGTTGGACTGATGAGACCTGTGAGGGCAGCGAACTCACACTCAGTGCACCTCTGACAAGGCCAAAAGGGAAATAAAACCCTGCTGCAATAACAAGGGAAGGCAAATCCAGCTGCCCACAAATCCAGTTGTCTGACGTGCTGTCTTGAGTGACTGATCAAAAGCAAATCTTGCATGTAATTCTGCACTGATGCTCAAAGCTGTAAACGAGACAGGGGAGGTGGAAGGCTTGGCATGAGACAGCAACCCTGATGCAAGGGGAACCTCAGAGACCTGCTGGAGAGAGGATAATAGCGTTGCCATGCTACCAGCTTTATGGTAATGATAGTGTAGGATGCACAGGTGGAGGAGTGGCACTGTGCATGAAGGACTATATAACTTGGAACAGCATAAAAATATTACGGCTAAAGAGAAGCACTACAGAGTTCTTGCAGACAGACAGTCCATACTCTAATAATAAAAATATAGTACTAGGAATGCATTAGCAAACTCCTCATCGTGATGACAGTCTTCAATAAATGTTAAGTGGGAGCAGAAGCTGAAAGAAGGTAGAAATAGCAGAGATTCTGGATGCCTTTACAAAGATCCAATGCTGCAGCAGAAAAAGGGGTAATGTCCATATGCAACAAATGCCTGATTCTTAGAATAGTTAGTCCTGCAAATAAATCCATAACACAACATGCTATTCTACATTTGATCTTTAGTGTTACACAGGTCCTAGTTCAAGCAGGCTTTGGTGGAGGGAGCCCTGTGACGGCAATCACAGTAGAGCTAGGTCTGGAAGTGTAGTGGGACAGAGAAGCAGTCCCAGAAGGAAGAAGCCTACATAATTCTGGGGGCTGTTTAGAAAAACAAACAGAAATTGAAAAAAAACCAACCAAACAAAAAAAACCCCAAACCACCTGTGCTAGAAGTCTACATTACAAAAGAAATAGGTATTTTAATAAAAAATTGAGCCTGATGTCTATCAGTAGAATAGTTAGCAAGAGCGTTATAGGGAAAAGATCATTTAGAGAGCAGGAGGCTTGTCCAAACGGGGAGAACAGGAAAGCCTGTATGATGGTAGATCAAATATGAAGAAGAAGCTAAGAACCTTAAAAATAGAGATGTGAAGAGCACCTGGTAAAGGATGCTCAGGATGACAGTAAGTTTTGTAAACCCACTGAAAGATGAAAGACTGCTAGGGAACTGGCAAGGTTGCTTGGTGGCAAAAGATCTCTTAGGTACAAGGCCATAGCAAAGAAACTCATTGAATTCACTATTCCTTGTAAAAGATGTTTGGGTATTTTCATGCCTGATGCAGCAAACAGGTCAGAGAAGCCAGCTCCACTCGAGGGATGCGTGCAGGAAATATTAAACCAACCAGATAAGTGAGAGGCCAATAAATAATCAAGACCAGATGGCATTCATATGAGAATCCCAAAGGATCTCAACTGTGAGAGTGTTGGCCAGGCACGTCACCCACCATTACAATCAGGCATTGTGCCAGGGGACTGACAATGTCACCAATGCAGCTCTCGTCTACAAGAAGAGCTTCAGAGTGCAACCATGAGCTGGTTGTCTCAGTGCTAGGAGCTAAGGTCCACTGAGACTGATTTCCACCTCTGACACATTTTGGGGGTCTGTAATGAAGAATGAAGGCACTGAGCTTGTTGAAACACCAGTCTGCTGAGAAAGTGTCAACATATCTTCTGAAAAGGGAGATCCTGCCCCACTCACCTTCTGAAGGGCTGTGAGGATGATGAGCAATGTGGACCCAGTGGTCATTTTATACGTATATATGGATATGTATGCATTTCTACAGTTGTATTTGGCAAAGCCTTTGACAAAGCTCTGCACCAAGGGTTTCTTCAGGAGCTAAGTTGACAGAGAGCTGGAAGGCATGTTCTTTTGTGGTCTGAAAGTTAGCTGAGGGGTAAGAACCTAAGTGTGGGGCTTAATGATTCAGTAATGGGGTCCTCTAGGGTTTGGTACTTGGACCAGATTTATTCAATAAGTTTATCAATAACCTGGAGAAAACAGTTTTCTAGGTTAGCAGATGCCATGCTGAAAAGGTGGCAGATGAATATTAGCGTATTTTAATGTAAGGTGATGCAAGCTGGGAAAAATAACCTGAGCTATATCTACTTGATATGAACTTGAAACTGGCTGTTACATTCAGGAAAGAGCATTTTTGCATTAGCATCATTGGCCATTTATTGAAGCCATTTCTGCATTGACTGCAGCAGTAGAAGCAGCCAAAAATGTCAGCAAAATGAGGGACCTCAACAAGGAGTATCACCTTGTATAAAACATCCATGCATCCCCGTAGTGAGCTGTTCTGATCCCTACATCTGAAAGAGAGATTATGAAACTAGAGAAGGTACAGAGAGACAAGTGGAATGATCAAGGAGGCAGAGCAAGGACTAAAAAGCCTGAGACTCTTTGCTTCAGAAAGGAGGACACTGAAGAAGGATGTTGTCAAGGTTTACAGAGTCATGAAGGTGATAGGTAGTGTGAATAAGCCCTCTTATTCATAGGGTCTCACAGTACCGGGACTTGGGGTGCCCAGCAGAGTTGTTTACAGTCTGCTTTCAAACAGGTAAGAGAGTGCACCTCCATGCAGTGAGAAGTGGGCAGCACTAGCAGCTTGCTGCCACAGCAGGTGCTGCAGGCAGGTGGCTCAGCAGGGTCAAAACAGGATCCAACAAACACGAGGACAATAAATGAGGAACCAAAGACCGGTCAAGGATGTATTCCCCAGTGCCCATGGACATCAGTCAGGAAGCTGCAGAAAGCAGTGGAAGGTGCTCAGGCTCTCACATTGCCTCTAACCAGCCTCTCCTTTTGCCGTGATCAGAGAGTGAATACTAGGCTAGATGGACATCGGTTCTGAGCTGCCAGCACATTTCTCACAGTCATCGTTGGTCCTAGTTCCTGGCAGTGAAACAACCACCGCTGACTTCACTTTCACTGTAATACTCCTGATTCCTGCTGGTGAAGTGAGACCAATGCCTGTAGTGATAATAATACAGAGATCCCACCTTGTATGTGGGAAAGCTATCAGTGCCAAAGTGGCGATAGTCAGCAGCCCTGGGCTACCACAAATTCTAGAGGACGGCAGCCAATCATTATCCAACATCTCAGTGGACAATGGGATTGATTTCTATGCCATGCCTGGACAAAAGGACACACTCCTTTTGCAGAGGTGTGGTGGAGGGGTGTTGCTGCTAAAGGTGTAAATATGAAACCTCCACTGTCTCTGAAAGTGTAAAGATGAAACTCTCTGTTTCCAAACTACTGATCTTGAAAATGCTGTTGGAACATTGTATTCACTATAACATGAGGAACTAACAAAGAACCTATTTTTAAGAAAATGTTCTGCATATGCAAAGTTAAGTAAGGGAATTGGGTTGCTCATTCAAAATATAGTTCTTTGCTATGTTAAATTATAAATATGTAGATCCTCTTGTATGCCAGGAAAAAGAGTTGCTTTCTGTATCTGTCACAACAACAGGACTCAAACACCACCGTCTCATTTTCCTTACCCAGATAGGAAGGCACTTATGATACCATTGCTATATAGATCACTTGCATTTGCCACTGTGCTTTAGAGAAAAACAGAAGTTCTCTATCAAGTTTTTTTCAAGTTTCCATTGTCTTTCTTACAAGCACTCACTTTGTGTTTCAGGACAAGCATTACCAAGAGGAAATGTAATAGAGTGTAATATTTAGAATTAGTACTTAGTTGTTCAAAGCACGGCATTTTATTAGCCTATCTACATGCACAATAATGAAAAAATAGTTTAAAAATCTGATATTTAACGTTTTATTTTAAAAGTTTGCCTTCAAACAAATGTTTTCTTTT
Source organism: Todus mexicanus (assembly GCA_013389965.1). Classification (NCBI taxonomy): domain Eukaryota; kingdom Metazoa; phylum Chordata; class Aves; order Coraciiformes; family Todidae; genus Todus; species Todus mexicanus. The sequence goes on along the minus strand of WEIS01073944.1, from coordinate 1,935 downwards.
CATCTAGTTAAAAAATGAGACTCACTTAATCAGACCCACAACTGGATTGCTATCTCCCATCTGCATAGGCAAACATTCCTAGTTAAATAAATCCCCCCTTTTTTCTGCCCAAACCAAAATTCCTGAAGTGGTCTTTGTCATACAGAAGTTTAGTCAATGTTAACAACTTCTGGTAAACAAAAAGCTTACTGCAAGTAACAGGAAACTTATCTAGGCTGTATTTTAATCATTGCAACCATTTATACCTACATCAAAAAAAGCAGACAAATCTTGTCCTACCTCAGGTCCTGTGCCTTCTGGTGTGCTCTGTATTTCCTCCTTCTGGTTGCTGTTGCTCACAACTTTCAGCTTTGTTAGTGGAAAGGAAAACCACAAGAACTTGATGCAAAACCCAAGTGCTATTTATGCAGAAGTGACAGAAGAGTAATGAACACTGGGAAAGGGAAGTAAATCCTGATTAAAAGATCTTACATCTTAAAAGAGAAATGTTCCCAGCTTAGAGTGATGCTAGCAATCACATGGTAATCTTTCATAATTTTCACCCAATGAAAGAGGCTCTGCAGCTACATGGCATGATGGGAAGCTTTCTGGATTCCTGTGTTTGGGCCAACACTTCCATATATGTGTTTTTAATAATCAGAGTTACTCAAAATATTCGAGGAGATTCCCATCTAAACTTCACATTAGAGATGTAGTTCTTGGAATTATGGAAAGGACATGTGCCGGGATTATTTCCCAGGCTTTTCATGCAGAAATAAATCACAGGAACAACAAAATTGCAGTCTGCTACGAACTGGTGAGCAATCTCATTCAGCTCATAGTTCAAAGCTGAGTCTAATTTTCCTTGAATTTTGACACAAGCGGAATACATAGCTCTGTTAAGCTGTGAGCATGTATCTGCAGTGAATGCCTTATTCCCCTTAACATTTTACCACTTCCCAGTGGGGCGATGTTGACTATATTGAGCCCATTGCAGTTGTGAAGTTAGTATCTATACATAGTATAGGTATAGCAGCTTGGTTATTTGTCTTCTGTTCTGCCACCACATGCAGGTGGACCAGACACATTCAAATGCTTTCTTGTTGCTTTGCCGTATTCTGTATCGGTGTCAGGTTAGGAGTCCACACATATGGCTGCTTACATGGCTCAGTGGATGGGGAGTCTCCCAAAAATCTCAACACCCACATTTGTAGTTATCTACAGATAATGACGGTAATCTCTCCTCCAGTGGCTATTTGTGCTCAATTTTCATTTATCACTCTTCACTCTGGTTGTTCATGTAGACTTGAGAACAGGCAAAACCTGGGCGTGCTCCCCATGTGGGGTCATGGTGGTAATGCGCAGTGGCTGCAAAGACGCATGTCACCAGAACTCACAGATGCCTGTGCCCACGGAGGAGATATATACAGCTCGCAAACAACTCTATGGGTGGGGTTTTTTAGCATGGGGCTAAAAAAGGACATAGAAAACCAGCTTAGCTAGGAACTGGTCTAACACCTTTGGTCTCTGGATTGAGTACAAAATCCATGAGTGGTGGTTTTGAATGTTTGCCTGCATTCACATTGAGAGAGCAAAGCAAGCTTATTCATAGATTCATAGAATGCTAGAGGCTGGAAGGGACCTCAAGAGATCATCAAGTCCAACCCCCCTCCCAAAGCAGGATCACTTATGGCAGGCCACACAGGAGTGTATCCAGGTGGGTGTTGAAAATCTCCAGAGAAGGAGACTCCACAACCTCTCTGGGCAGGCTGTTCCAGGGCTCCACATGTTGAAGTGGAACTTCCTGTGTTCAAGCTTACACCCATTATTCCTTGTCCTATTGCTGGACACCACAGGAAAGAGACTGGCACCCTACTCCTGACACCAGTCCCTCAGATATTTGTAGGCATTGATTAGATCCCGTCTCAGCCTCGTCTTCTCAAGACTAAACAGCCC
>WEIS01073934.1:1168-14807 GCA_013389965.1 Todus mexicanus | reverse complement strand
ACAAATGGTCTTCATACCTCAGACCTTCCTATGTGTGGGCTTTGTAAAGCAGGTCTGGGCTTTCTAAAGTAACCAGAACAAAAGTTGCATAATTCTTATCTTACCACATGGAGGACATTTAGTGATAGGCAAAGACATCTATCTCTGCGAAGACATCAACCCCACATCTGAGTTAATCTGTAGATGACTACAATTTGCTGCTTGCTGGAAACAAAACAGGTGGCTTCACCATAAAGCAGCTACTATGGGCAAGAAATTCCAATGGGCTTTGGATAGATTCGTGGTGTAGGGAAAACTTAGAGGATAAATATTAATTTAAGTAGAAGGATCAGCAGGAAAAAAAAAATCCAAAAAACAAACATTGCTTTTCAACTTTCCTCCTTCCCTGCCTCTTCAAACCACCCCCCTTCCTTCCTCTGTCTGCTTGGGAAATTGCTGTATGGCTGAAATCCACAGGCAGCTTCAGCTCCTTCCCCTCTCTCTTGACCTTTTCATAGTTCTAAGGGTTATTTAATGAGCTTAGAAAAATAATGCATCAGTTAATGGCAGAATCCCTGGAAGGGCAGCATTATCAAGTTTCTCTTTCCTCCTCCTCACCCTCACTGGAGGCCTCATCACCTTCAAATCTCCACTTCCATCTTTCTTTCTTACATACTTTAAAATGTTTTCAAATTAGTACCACTTTATAAAACTGGAGAGAGAGATCAGTGAGAGGGCTAGAAAGGGACATTTAAATGTTGCACTTTGAAAAACATAGCCACAGAGGTTTGATCTTCTTAAGCTAGAGAGAATGAAAAGTAATTTCTTTAAACTCAGGATATAACAACTGGTGTACATCAGGAGACATAAGGTAGTCACATTATTATATCTCATAAAAGAAGACACTATACACTGTAAAACAGAGGGGTGATAAGATCACCTCTTACCAAAGGATTGGTACAGCTTCATCTATGTTAGAAACAGCTCAGCAACACATGCAAAATTAAGATAATTTCTTGTAATAAATCTAGGCTCAATTTCAAGGGACTGGAAGTCAACAGTTCTGCCTCTTCTTCCACAGGGTCAAAACCTACTGCCCACAGGGACTATGAACAACTCTTCTTCCCAAAATTAAGCTTCCCGTGGTTTCCAGTGACACCTGAGACCACACTATAAGTTGATGCAGAATCCAGTGGCTGCACACAGTTAAGAAGATAAAACAAAGTACCCTTGGTAGCCTAACCCTCCTTTTGAATATTTCCGGCCTTCAATTCGAGAAACAGCTGGTTGTGAGGGTACCTAAAATGATACCAGGGTGCAAGAACTTTCAAGTATCAGACTGATCTAAATCAGAATTGAGTCTTCAAATCTATGCACTTACTCTTACAGGTAGACATTTCATATAACATCCTAAAAATAATCATTTTTCATCTAACAGTTAATTGGACCTTTCCATTTCTAATTTCACCTGTCACGTTATAAGGATATGAGGAGTCAGCATGAGATACGCTGACCTCAAGTCTAAGGTAACTAGTAAGGAGACATACCTCCAAACTGATTCGATGCACCTAAGATCTGATTCACACTCTGGAGGAAGCTCTTAACATTAATTATAGGGGAGTCTACTATGACTAACTCCCTAGAGTAAGTACCTTCACTTAGTTATGTGGGATGAATCTCTCCCCTTGGAACACTTTGCAGAAGAGAGCTCTCTCTTCTGATTTTGAGAAGCCTCCTTCTATTTTTCAGCTTGAATTTAATCATGGCTAGTTGACATTCATTTCTCCCTGTATCAGTGTTACTTTTGAGATGACAAATCATCTCCTCTGACATTTTGAGTCCTTCTGTTCATCTTCTCCACATACCCCTCAACACTCTGTTTAGCAACAGCAATTGTTTACTTGTCTTAAAAATGCAAGTCTTTCACTCTCCATCCACTTGATTATCCCATCAGTCCTTCTCTGAACCTTCTCTGATCTGAATTAGTCTATATTAGACATGGATGTCTGGAACTGTACATAATATTAGATGAATTTTTACCCAGCTCTTATACAAAAAAATATGTCCATTTCTCTTGATTTATTAGACACACTTACCTGAAGCATCCTAGAATTTGCCTTTTCCATTGCTTTCCTCATATACAGATACCTCAGTGGACTCTTCTAAGCTTGTCTAACATATTTGGGTATTTCTCAGGCTCATCAACACTTTTTTTTCCTACATATATATCTCAGTTCACTTGTCCAATGCTCATCAGGACTGTGACACAAGCAAATTCCACTCAGTTTCTATCAGTTTTTTCTAACATCATTCATCACCAGTAGTTAGTGCTATTTTTCGTGATTAATAAATATATGAAGTTGGATGGGACAGGACTACTCCTTGAAGAATTTTACTACTAAACACCACCACTTAAATACTTCTCTTATTGGAGAAGTTCATTTTGTAACAGTGCTGATTGGATTTAACGTCATTTTACCTACCTCTGCCATAATGAGTATTTCTCATATTACATGTACTAAATGTTTCTAGCTTATTTGGATACAGATCTAAATTACATCAAATAGATAGAAATTAGCTAACTTCTCAGAGCAAGATAGCACACTATTCTTTTATCATCTTCTCCCAGAAAAAAAAAAAGTTATGATCCATCTTGCTCTATTTTAATTATTCTGCCATTCAAAGATGTTTTTGCATACTACAGAGTCCACACTGATAGACTTACAAAAGACTTGATCAATTTTTTTCTAAAATACATGTGCTTACTATTCTTCTATCACATAATATCAACCTGCTACCGAACCAACGTGCTGTAAAACAGCTCTTTCAGATCTCAGAAGTGAAAGCAATTTGTTCCTCTCATTATCATCATATCAAGCAGTTTGAATTTTACTTGTACCTCAGCTATAGTAATTTAAATATCCATACAGAATCACAGAATGCACTCCTTCCCATTCACGTCCTGCTTTTATGCCATGGTCATTATCAACATCCTTACTGAAACTGAAAGAAAATTATTCATTTTGTTTTGAAGACGAACACAGATTACTTTTAAACTTGGTCCCATTCCTCCTGCATGGTGTCATTATTTCTTCTCTCGTTATATTCTCCTTATTTCTATGGGCAAGGAATTTCTACTGTTTGTTTTAATTTCCTCCGCAAAGAATTTCCTTTGCGAGGAAATTAAAACCTTGACATTTTGCAATTCTCACTTTATCCCCTCAGCTCATCTGAGATGTTGTTCGCGCTGCTGATCAGTCCCTTTCTTTATAGGTCTACTCACAATCCAAGTGGGTGTCTGGAAACCTTTGATTTTCCTATTGTCACAGGACATTTATCCTTTTGACTTTCTGAATCCACCGCATTGTCTGATGGTTTTAATCTAGAGAAATACACAATAGATACTCTTTTATCCGAGAATCTCCAGCCATTTCCCTTGTGCTAATGTAGCCACTTACATTAAAAAAAATAAAAAAATAAAAAAAATTAATAGAGTTATTTCTAGAGCTAGGAGAATGATCTTATTCCTCAGAACTTCTAGGGGGAGAGAAAAAGAGAAAAAAAAAAAAAGGAAGAAAAAAGAAAAAGAAGAAGTTACTTTAATTAGAAGTCCACATGCTACCCAGAGTGTTGAATAGGACTGGAGTGATTTCTCCAGTATACTCAGACAATGAAGACTGTAATAAAGGTCAAGTTTATCTGAAAAACACAACTTTGAGAGGTCAGATTCAAACCTATAAAGGGAAGCAAGCAGAAATACTTTTACCCATGAATTACATAAGTTTACCTGAAACACACTTGTAGCAAGTAGAGTGAAGAATGGCTACCTTTTTCCTTAGTGTTCTGGCAGATAAAGCCATTTGTTACCTCTTGGTCTTAGACTGAAATGTGCATCTGAAAACTAGGTTTAACTGTGGTTACCCACTGGGAAAAATCTGAGATCTGCACTAGATTTTAATTCAGGTCTCATGGTTGTGAATTCCCATTTGCTTTCATACTCTATGCTTAAAAGTCAGATCATTCAGTGGTCAGTCAGCTCACTGCCCAGATAAATTACTTTGCCCCCTAATCCTTCCCACCACTCATTTGGGATCAAGTATTTTAAGACAATGAATGAAGCAGCAACATCACCATTCATCCCCTTTCATTTTGGGGTTTCCTGGATTCCCTTGTTGAACGAACTGGATATTTCATATACACATTGTCACTTATTCTGCACAAGTCCCTTGTTATTCTATGTACTAATGCCCATCATCTGCCAGTATATCCATAGCTGGGCCATGAGGACTGGGTACTTTAAAGACTGTCAGATGAGTGGAGCTGAATTAGCTGGGGGTTCCTTCTTCTTGAATTATTCTGCTATGAAATTCTCATCTGCAGGCTGCAAAGGGGAAACGACAGAGAGAAAAGAAACAGCTTCTCCCTGTCTAAACTTTCTGAGGAGCCTGTCGTGCTAAGTACTGGCCTGTCTCCTCTCGTTTGTGTTAACAGTGTCTAAATCACTCTTTCAACTCACTGCTTTCCACAGGAGGAGCTGAAACAGCAGCAGTACAAATGGATCCTTAAGTACAAAGAGTGGGGAGTGAGCTATTTCCATGTAAACTTGGAGGTAGACAATTAAAAAAAAAAAAAAAAGAGAGGGGAAGAACGTACTTTTAGCTTCATGTTTCCATATCTTCTTTCCCTTAGTGCAAGCGTAGAAACCCCGCAGCCCTTTATTCTTGCTTAATGCCAGGGAATTTCCTTGGGATCCAGGGGGACAGGCCCCAGCTGCAGCAGGATTGGTCCCGCTCAGCCCAGTTCAGCCCCGCTCAGCCCTGCTCAGTCATGCTCAGCCCTGCTCAGTCATGCTCAGCCCAGTTCAGCCTGGCTCGTCTCTCTGCAGGGGGTCCCTTTGTCCCACTCTAGACCTGCGCTGGGCTGAGTTCTAAGGAGCCAAGCACAGGATAAAGGCCAGGTCAGGGCCTGGGGGAAGCAATCAGGGCTTAAGGGCCCAATCATTGTCCAGTGGGTCCTCAGGAGCCCTGGTCTTTGCTGGCTCTTCCGCCAGCCCCAATCATTGTCAAGGCTTTAGGGGTTTTGGTGTTTCTGCTGCAATGACCCATCTCGGCAACGGATGCTTCATTTCAGTCCCAACAGAGCTTGGTTTTGAGGACATCCACGAGGCAAATTTCCCCCTTAAACTCAGCTCAAAATGGTTCAGAAATGAAATCTGAAACCTTTCCTTTGATTTGAGGTTAGAGCTGTTTAAAATCTCTTCAGTCACAGCACCAGGGCAAGGGGGGAAATTTGCACACCAGGCTTATCAGTCATTACACCCGGCTCAGTAAAAGTCACAAGGTCTCTGTGGATATTTCTTTGCATATGTGAAACTAATCCCAGAAAGTTGAAGACCAGATGGAAGAATTATTCACTGTTATATCAGCAACGTGCATGAGCTGGATCTGGTCAGTCCTCCAATCATACTCGACTCCTGTATACACTGGCAGGACACCCACTGCTTTCCTATAGCTTGCAGGAGTATGTAAGAGTGGAATGAAATTCCAGAGCTGAGCTGAGCTCCTGGAGTAGTTACCAAACCCTGCAAAGTCACCCTTGTGGTGCTTTCCTAATTCAGGACCTTCACTGTGCAGCAAGTCTCCCTTACGATGTTCCTTTAAAACACAGTACAGTCCTGGGGAGCACTTCAACATTTTTTCTCTTTTCTGAATACACATATACATACATACATTTATTTTTTTCTGTCCTTTGAGCAATTATTTTTGTTCCAACAAAATCAGAACAAGCAGAGCAGCTACAAATATCTCAGAAGCTTTTAAAGAGCAGGCTGCAGCCCACACACCAAGCTGCTTGGAGAGAAAAGCTTGACATGATGAAATTCAGATGTGTCTTCCCGATAGAAAACTGCTCCCTGTGGAACTGGAGTGAACTGGGGAGCAATAGGGCACTGCACTCCACCTCTCACAGCCCTGCGTCCATAACACAGGTGGCTGGGTCCCTCCACACTTTGTTGCATTGAAATGGTTCTGTGGGGGACTATGGGGAAGGGAGACTAATGGGAAAATAGAATTTGGCTTGCAGGATGTGAAAAGCAGTTGACAGCATTTGCTGCACAAGTTTGTGCTGAGGATAACACAAAGCATCCACTACTTCTGCTGCCATGGGACTAAGAAGTGAGGAGCCTCTAGTATGGAGATATATACTTGCAATGCCTCTGTGAAATTTCAGCAGCACATCCAAGAAGTTGTAGCATACTACAGCAACAGACCCACCAGCACAATTATGTATCCCTAACAGCCCAGTTGCATTCCAAGATCCAGGAACCTCCTTTTCTCAGACACAAGCTCTTTACCTCTGCTTTATTTCCAAAAACCAGCCCAGAATCTCTAACTTTGAAACAACTGGGAAAAATCTACACAATCTCCTACCAGCAGCTGCCAGAAGCTCCTCCACCCAAGCTGCACATGCAGTTTGCTAATTCTGACCCTACCTTTCTGAAGTACAAAGTCTTATCGCCGCTATACATTACCTTGGGTAAATGTCGGGCCAGCAGCACCCAGAAGACAATGTGCTGGGATACACACACGTTCAGCCTTAAGCCCTAAGGATCCTACTGAATTTTGACACAGGAAAATGACTCTTTGAGTCCATGGTGGTCCTACGGAGACTCAAGGACTTTTTGTTGTGGCTGCATTGTCTACTTGAGCAAGGCTTAATCACTTGCTTAGTTTCAGGCAGATTCTTAAAGCTCACAAAGTTTGCATGAAAGTGCTTTTCTAAGGAGTGTTTTTCTGTCCTGAATGCCAATGCACTTACATCAAATCAGTATTGATGAAAGAAGAGAATCCTCTCTGGGGTGAAAAGTTTTAGAAAAGCAGATGCAAAGGATCCATTGCCTCACGCTAATATTCCACTTTGGAAAGCCAATTTATTATCCCTAAGGAGTTGAATATTCTGTTATGGGCAAGCAGGACTTTGAATAGATGTGTGCGAGGGAAGACACACATACACACAAACTCTCTTACACAGAATATTGATTTAAACTGTATTTATGATTCCTCAGACCTTTAAGAAATCGATTTGAGACTATTCTCCCCGCCTCTCTCTCACTCCAGCTGAAAATCAAAGCTCAGTGAAGGATCCCTTAAAAAAAATTCTGATAGAAGGAAAAAAAGAATGGGGTTTTTTCCTAGTTTGTGTAAAAGAAAAAAAAATAGAAACCCCAAGAATCCTGTGGATTTGGTGTTCAATATTCTGTCAACTGTCTTTTCAAAGAAATAGAATACTTTAGAAATGGTGTTTAAAAATAAGCAAGGAAACAAACACAACTCCATTTGTTTCTTCCCTTTTCACGCATTGTATTTATTTTCAGATAACAACTTGATTTTTCAATTCTTCTTTCTCTCACACCAAAGTCTCCCAGAAATTCAGTGTTCATTTTAAGACTTTTTTTTTTTTTTAAAGAGACTTGCACACATTTGCTTACACCATAAACCCAGCCTGCAGTGTCTGACCACAAGAACTCTTCCTTGAGCATAGAAAAACATATAATACGAGAGTAATTTTTTCAGGTATGGACCACTGTCTCTCCTTAGCTCTCACCATGGTCTTAATTCTTATTAGCCCCTGTGCTTTCTACCAAAGTCAATGTCTTACCCATCGAGGGGATCCCACTTCATTTCATTCTCAGCACCAACCACCAGCTAATTATAAACCAAACACAAATTAAACCCATCTTCCCATCCTCCTCTCCGAAACCCCTAATTGCCCATTACCCTGCATTGTGATCTGACACAAAAGTAATTCTACTAAGTGGGGAGTTTTGTTGTTGTTTTTTCTTTCATAAAAACTGTTAATTTGCTATTAAATCTTTCGTTGAAAGACTAACAGCTTAATGAATGCATTAAACATGTGCAAATTAGGGTGGTTTTTTTTTTTACTGCATTACTTCGTTGAAGATTGAAAGGGTATGATACATCATCGTTGGCTCAGTAGGATTTAATGAGGCATTAGACCATCTTCTGTCTTGGAGGCCAGACTTATGAATGATCCCCAGAATTGCACAGGCAACACTTGTCCCAGGTCCCTCTCCTGCCAGCGACATATATTTTCCCCTCGCCTGTTTCTTCTCCCGTCGCCACTGATGTACGTGAAATAAAAATGTAGTTTCCAGATCAGTTTTATAATGAAAAGTAGCCCATTGCTGATGACAAATGTTGTTTACAGTCACTAGAAAAGAGGGTGGAATGGTGAGTGAATATATTAGAGGAGGAGAGGATAGCTTTTATATTCATTATACTGCCATTTTGGGCCTGCGAAGACACATAACCTTTCCCTTTCTCCCTCCATCATGCAGTCACTTTCAGATGTCTACATTAAGATACAAAGCTGCAGGCAGTGTGCTTTGCATTAGCTGCTATCAATGAAGAAGACATTTTCCACCAGTCAAACTGAACTCCTTCTGGGAATATCATCCCTCTAAATACACTCGCTGAGGTTTTCCTGGATGATTTCCCTGCTACACCCCTCCTCAGGCTCCTTCCTGCTCTGCACAAAAGAAAGCAACAAAAAAAGAGACAACTGATAAAAGCCAGGACAAGGTCCTGATGGTTATCAGTTTTTAAAGAGAGTGGTGTTACCCCATCAGGATGATGTAGGGCAGCAGCAGTCATCAGTGCCTATTTGAGGAGAGGGTAACTTCTTCAGAAAGGGTTATTTAGGAAGATTTTTAGACCTCTAGGGCCTGAAGTGAAAGTCACAAGCCCCGTCTCCTGAGGGTAGAAAAGAAGCAGTCTGAACTCCACCAAAAATTGCATTTGAGGTAGGGGAAGCCTGAGGAATGGCTTCAGTTGGATACAGTTTGGAGAAGCTTGCAAGCTTCCAGTGTGGGACCAAGAAGACACTGTTCATGGAGAGGAAGGGTTCGTGTGTGGAGATGGCAGACACAAACAGATTTAGAGGAGAATCTCTCCTGTGAGGCCTCATAGACTTTTGCTGCTCAAGAAGAAGTGGAGACAAAAGGAGGAGGATAGATGTTGTGGATGAAAGTCTTGGTAATGACAGAAAAAGATAAACTCTTTATTTTGAGAAAAGTTAGATAAATTAAATTTGAGGAGAGGGATGCATTGTTTTAATACTTGTGGGGTTGTGTCTGTCAATTAACAGAGGAAGAGGTCTGTGGAGAGGCGGCTGCAGGACAGCCTTGAGCTGAGATATTCTGGAACAAACCCAGAGTCAGACAGGCTGGCACCTCTCCCACCCTCACATCTTTACTTATAACTACTAGATGCCATGATCAAAAGGCTGTCAGATACTAATAAAGTCTTAATGCATCATCTCTCATTCACACTGACTCATGCGAGACATGTTGGGCATCCAAGTTTAGTGGGTCATATTCCTAGACTCCTTCTGTAGCCAGCAAAGAAGGATTAGCTCTTCCAGATTTGCAACAGATAAATTAGGATCCTGGCATGAATTACCTTTTTTTTTCAAGTCTTTCTCTGCTGATTTTACAAGGAGCTTTCGGGGTTCCAGCCAGTTATCTCTGACACCCAAGTCAGATGTCTGAACTTTGACAGTGACTAGCTTTGTAGGACTATAATTTTATTCATCTCTGCAAAACCAAGTATTTGAAAAGCAGCAGGGCTCCACTGCTGCAATTAATGGCTTATGGTTAGACGTTAGCTAAGGGCCAAGAGAAGCCACAGGGCGTAGAAATACTACTGTACCTCTGCATTTTCATTTGAGCTGGTACCCTCCACTGCCCTGAAAGGAATCTCATGGAAGGGGCATGGTAGGGAACATTAAAATGAAAACTAAGTTCTGATTGCACGGAAATCTGCAATAATGTGGCCACGGTATCATCCCTGGAGCTTTCTAGTTGCGTTTATATTGGATGGAACCTCCTCCGATTTGCATTGAATCCAAAGCAGAAAGAGTGAAGTTGTCAGGCAGTTGCTTTCTGAGGGATTTAGCTTTTAGGGAAATGTGCAAGGACAAGAAGAACTGATGTCTGTTCAGGAAACATTCATGTTCTATTGAGTGCTAAGGACATGGCTCATTTAGCCCCAGTCCACTGACACATGCATTAATTTGTTAATTAATTGGAGTCTAGCTTCTGAGCTACATTTAGCCAACTAAAATTCAGGGGTTTAGTCTCGCCATCCCCTCAAGGTGCATCCAGAGGATGATTGGCATCTGTAGAAAGATTATTTGTCCCATCTCTCTGAATATCAGACTTAGTAGGAGAATAATCACTCTGTGAGACATATAACGCTGTGCATAGACTTCCGAAAGATCCTGAACAACCAGCCTAGACAAGATATCTAACTCTCAGGTGGTTAATGAAATGAGATGGATCCCATCCCACTGACATTGGAGAACAGTTCCATTAGCGCTCTCTATTAATACACTGACAGGGTAGAATAATACCATCATAAGTTCAGCTAATCTTTTTGCACCTCATAAGTTATGAAAATGTTTTACAGGTTATCAACAGAACTCACTTCACCCATAATTAGGGAACAGTGGATTTAAAAGCCTGCATGACTGCTGATTGCTACTCTTTAGAAACACAGCTATTTCCAGGGGGAGAGAAGGCATGTACGTCTCACCAGAGTTGTTCTTGTTGTTAAAAGCACTTCTACCCATACACAAAGAGTAGCAGAAGCTTGTAGTTTTTAAATATTTTAAACTCAAAGATGGGAAGTTGCAAACAACTCTTCTTTTTTTTTCAGGACATTTAGAAATCAGAGGCATTCATTCAGACCTTAAAGAACTTGAAATAATTGTACCTTATACACAGGCAAATTCTGACATGCGCTATGAAAGAGGATGTGTCCCTGTGACTCAGACTAAACATTTCTGTGTTCGTATTGCTTATAGTCTGGGCTCACATTGTTACCTTCGTGCAGCACAGAAACAACACACAAGGTCAGTGGTAAACTGCTCTGCTATTGTTAGGGTTTGAAGAGGGAACATTTTATCCTTCACAACAAATCTACATATAGGCTATTGAATGAAATACAATAGCCTCACAAAATTACTTTATCCATTAGCTAGGTACCTGTAAGAAAAATAAAACAGTGTATTTTTNGTCCAAGCAGCAATCACCGCATTGTCGATAGCATACTAACTGGTCCTGAGAGTTCCTCCACCTCATTTCATCCCAGAACAGATAGCGATAATGCTCCTTGCTTTTCATTCTGACCCAATGGCTCCCAAGCACTTCACATAACACTAGCAAATGTGCTCCATTAGGTAGGAAGGCAAGAGCCTCACTGTTGAAGGGAGGAGGTTGGGACTGATCTTTTCCTTTATCTTTCTCTTTTTTCCCCTCTCAGACTCTGGTGATGAAGCTTCTCTTTTCCTCCCCAGTATTGCCACTCTCCCTCTGAGCTCAGTACTCAGCTGCCATTCTCAAAAACCTGATGTGCAGGTGACACTTCAAGGATGCAATCAGAAAATATCGTGGGGGATGGAGGAGCAAGAGATGCTGACACAGAAAAAACGTTCTATTTTAAGCAGGCCAAGTGCATGCCGACTCCCGGCCTTCAAATTAGCAGGGCTGCCTGCTCTGTGTGTCATAAATCATCCCAGTCTGGCAGTGGGAGTTAAAGTTCTTTCCCCAGCTTTGCAACAGCATGCTGAAAAGTGTGCAACAATTCAGGGCATTCTCCAGTGAGAAACATCACTGAATCTTTGACCTGTGAGAAAGCATCACTGTATGGGCCAAGGAGAGCTGGGGCTGGACTAGTGTCACGGCTGCCCCATCTGTGACTGAACTGGAGCAGTGTGCTTCATATTTTGAAGCAAACAGTAAGGAAGTAAGTGCATTGGAAGAAAACAGATACTTGCAGTATAAACATAATCTATAGGTGGGCAAAGGTTCCACCATTTCATAAGCCCAGAAAGCTTGTGATCAGGAGCTGATACTGGAAAAGAAACTCCCTGTGACCTGTCAGTGCACACTGCCTTTATTCTAGTCTTCAGATCACATAATCCTACAGATCCACCGCCTTTTTCTCTCCCTTATTCAGGATTCAGAAAACATAGCAATGGGAAGGTGGTTGACCTTCCAAACATTGCACTCTAGCAACAATTCGCTGTGGAGGTACATCAAACCTGTGCCCTATTAGGAGTGCTAAAACTCTGTTGTGCAGAGGAGAGCAAATTGTTTGCTTCATGCCACTCATGCATCGTGTCACCATCTAGTATTTGACCCTCCAGGACTTTGGGAATCAATTCTAATTCCTAGAAAGAAAAATAAGGGGTGTTCTTGGAGGAAGGGTGGGATAGTTAGCAACCCGGGGTTCTTATTGGTACTGCAATTATTTGCATGCTCTGAGCAAGGATTCTGAGGCGAGTCAACAAAACCTGAAGGGAAGAAAAACAGAATGATCACAACAGAGCTTTCTTCAAGGCCCCCAGAATATGCAATTGCTTTTCTTATGGGTAGGAGACCAATGTGAGCCAAATGTCACCAACTCTGAAGCAGAAAATATTTGAATGATGTGCCCCATACTGAGACACAAATTCCCGTGAATCAGGCATATTACATGTTGCTGAGACAGCTCAGCCCTTTGGTGTCTTTTCGAGCTTGAGTCAATTAAAACGCAAAGCAGGTAAAACCAGGAGGAAAACTCATTGTTTGTTTATCAGACAAAGAACACACATGGTCTTTGGATTATAGCTTGGTGTTGTGAGGGCTTCTGCCACCCAGGCCCTGCTATAATAACAGCCCACTCTAATAATGGGCTGTTAGGAAACAATGCCGCAGAGTGGATGGGCAAAGACACATCCAGGTCACAAGGCAGGAGGCAGGATCCCACAGGCTGATCTTGGATTTGAAGCTAATGAATGCAATAAACAGAGAGTTGTTAGAGCATGAAAAGCACGCCTTCCAACTGCAGCAGAATTAACTTTCCTCCTACTGCCTGTGAGCCAAGCAAAACCCATTTGATGGCACCTGGATTGACTAAACTCTCACTGACCATGAAACTGCTGGCTATCTGCATCCCTTCCCTTAGTGCCAGGAGCCCAAGCAAAGCTGAACTTCAATGCCAATAAAACTCTTGTCATTGGTATTGTGCTGACTAACCTTTAAACCAAAACGTAGATGTAAATCATCACTGGACAACTGTACCATCCTGTTCACCCACTCACATACCCAGTTTCTGATTCCTTAAGAGATGTCCTTCTCTTGTCATCTTCCCTCCACAATACTTCCACCCATCTGTCAAGGAATTCACTAGAAACATCCCCATAACTAAAACCATCTAGTGGCTCTGGTTTGAGTCATTGTTCAAAGCGCTAAATTAGCAGAAAGCTCTTTGTGCTACCTCAGAGTCATGCTCGGGTCTACATATTGTTTCACCATCCTCAGCCTAGCTTCCATGAATCAAAGCAACTTTCATGGCATCATATTCCCCAGAGGCAGCTAGTCTCCTGGAGTTTTTTTCACTGCCCCAGTATCATCTTCCTTTCTGTCTCTTCAGATCTATTTCTTCTGCTGCAAATTCAATTAAAGCCTCTCTGGGAGCCTCATCACCAAGTCAATACAGTGACCAATGGTAGGATGGGTTAAACTGAGGTTTAAGGTGAGGAGATACATGAGGAACTGATAGGAAGGCAGGCTTTGTTATTAAGAAACTGGAGAGAC
>WEIS01073931.1:378-13424 GCA_013389965.1 Todus mexicanus | reverse complement strand
TTTTGTGTTGGCACTACTTGGGTTTACATTATTTTCCAAAGTAAATAGTATCTTCAATATGCTTTAGTTTGAATTTTTCATCAAAACGTAAGTATGCAAAAATAGTGATTTATTTAAAAATTTTAATAAGAGCTTATTCAACTACCTCATACTGTATTTCAGAGGGATTCTGATTTGCTATATTTTAATTTTTGCAAAATCAAATCCTAAGAACATCTGCATCTGCCTCTAGTCACAGAACACACAGCCATAATTAATTAAAACATATTATAAAACAACCCGCAAAAGAGTCAATCCCTTAGAACCTAGTAATCAGACAACGAACAAAAATGCTTCTGTTCACTTTTCAGCTTCCCTGGACAATTTGAATTAGTTGTGAAGTGTAGAAAATGAGAGCAAAACATTTTAGATCTCTCAGACCTGAGAAATATCTTCCTTAAACCTTGCTTTTTCAACACCCCCTTGCCTGCAATACTAGTTTTACACATGATCTGTTTAATCAAAACGGTTAAGATCTCCCACTGACAGTGTGATGCTCAGCTTCCTCCCAGCCGCATGGCAGCGGTTCAGCATGACGTCCCTCCTTCAGCTTCAGCTTTCAAGCCACTTCCTCCCAGCCCACTGCAAGAGCCATCAGGCACGTTTTGAGCAAGCTGTGCAGTCCAACAGAGCAATGCTGAGAGGCAACATAGTGACTCTGTGTGGGGTAGGACACAAAGAACTCGTAAGACCTCATGCCATCTGCAATGGGGATGTTCTGTGTGGCCTCCTTCACTGTGTTTATTCTAGCCATCTTGCTTTTGTTAGCTGTGGAAAAAAAAAATTTTAAAAAAATGTTTAAACTTAATTTTCAACTTTACTTTAATAAATACCGTGTGGAGTAGGTTGTCAAAAGTCAGTGATTAAAAGATGTCATGTACTTAAGGGCATTTCTAAAGTAACCTCTGTGCCACAGTGGTTGCTGTTATCTTGTTCTGCAGAAATCATACTACAGCAGCTGGAGGGAAACTGTATAGCTAGAATCAGATAAATAAGTTCAGAAGTACATGTTTATCTTTTTCTGCTTGTCAAAAACCCCCAACAAACTAGCATGTCTGGCATCTCCACATATTCTATTTGCTTGTAGAATGATTTCTCATATACGTGCACAATATGTGAGGTACCCCAGCTGACTCATTTCTGTGCAGGCTTATTGTTCTGACAGCACAATGAAAATGCAAAAAATGGAATAAACTGTTATATACTCTAGTACATATAATAATGGCTGGCCTTGATGGGGCTGCTTAAGTGTATGGGTGCTTTGAGAGGCAAGGGTGAGCATCTAGTCTACATTTCTGTGTGATGTGGTTGTAAAATTCTCCTTGTTGTGTTAAACAAACACCCATCAGTACAAAGCTTTTTGATGGGAAAAAAAATCAAGTTCTTGTTCCTTTGTGCCTAAAACACCCACCTGTATCTGCTCATCTGCTGAAGTCAGTGGGGACTACGATATGTTTGAAGTTGTACACTTGCATGGATATTTATTGTACTGGGGCTAGCCAAAATCTAGTGACCAAAATGTCTGAAATGATTGACACCTAAAAAACTTGGTCCCAAATTACAGAGCTTGTTTGCCAATTGTGGCAGGCACACCATCTGCAGCAGCACAGACCAGATCTTCTAGGGGACAACCCAAAGACAGCTGTAGGTACCTGAGAGCATTGCACCCTTTTTCTATGCATACAATAGAGATCACAATATTTTCTTGTTTGTAGGAGGGAACGCACAAACTGAACCTGAGAGACTTTGGAACAGTTACTCAGAAGTCTGTGAGTGGTCTCAGCAAAGCAACCACTCTGCTAAGGAAAGAAAGGCTGTCCCGCATCATATAGAAGCAGTGAGAAGGAGGAAAGGCAGCCAAAGGTAATGGGATAGAAGAAAATATGGCTTAAGAAATTTAGGGGCTGAATTGGAAGATGAGTGTTTATGGAATGAGGGGTCTAGTTGTATTTTTCTCTTTAAGCTTCTAAAAACTGTTTTATTTGAAACAGATTTTGCTTCTGAATTTAAGGGAAACTGTATAAAATACTGGTGCTTGAGGATGGCTTTCATGAATTTTCCAGTTGCCTTGGTTTTTCGCATTTTTTGGACTCCTTTGGATCCACCCAGGTCCTATGTAGAACAGGAAGGAAAAAAGAAACGCTCTGCTAGTCTTGGCTACCTACGCAGTGAGGCCAGGCTAAAGTGAAAAGGGAACAAGGAAATGAAATAATTTAGTTCACACAAAAGAAGACGAAAGACCTTGTAACAGGACCTGGAGGACTATGACATTTTAGTTCTATATTTGAGGTTTATTGAAACAGAAACTAGAACAATTAAAATTAAAGAAAATAAACAACAACAAACAAACAAAAAGCACTGAAAATTCAGAATGCCAAGTGTTAGAAATAAAAGGGTTTGTAAACACTTGTCTTCCTACTGCTAAATGCCTTTGCAGACTGGTCCTTTCCTTCACATTTCTTGCTTTCGTTCCAGCAACTCTGCAACTGCCTTGCAAGCTTTACTCATTCCCACCATATAGGAAGCTCTTTAGGACATGTCTTCTCATGGAAGCTTTTCTGACCTGGTGCTGGAGGTAAAGGGGAAGGGCCTAGCATGAGGAGGGTGTCTCAGTACATGGAACAGCTGGCAAGCAATACAGATACTCTCCATTGCAGAGTCAACAGAGTCGATGATACTTGGTATTCTAAGTTTCTTCAACTCCCATTTGTCATTTCAATACATTTTCACCTGAATATAAGCAGCTAGGAAGAACTTCAAGGAAAATACTACTACATAGGACATTAAGCACATTCAGAGCCTTCCTGCAGGTACAAGGCAGTGAATAGCTCTGCTTGCAGCAGAAGTGCAAGAGAAAGTAGAAAAATATTTCTGAAAATACCTTTTATATAATGAACCCAGAGATAGTAATGGATAAAAGGACAATAAAAAGGATCTAGGTCACCTAAAAGAAGAGATTATTCACTGTGTTAAAAGAAGAGAATGCATCCAAGAGCAGACAATGATGTTATTAGAAAAAGTTCAAATGTTCTCACCTGAGATGAGAAGAAGAGGAGGACCAACCAGAAGACAGAGAAGAGATATGAACCATGACAAAATATTTATTTAAAATAAAAAGGAAGACAAATGGTGTCAGAGTTCATGAGATATTTCACTACGTGCCTGTTCTGCATACCCCCCAAAAAATGTCTATGTTCTTGCAGACTATCTGGGCACTTTTTGATTATCAGTGATTCTTATTCAGCTCTCAGCAGCAACCAATGAGCCTGAGCAATCAAATTGGCTACAAAATGCATAGATCACTGTGTAAACTCAGAATAACTGCTGCAAGGAAATTGTGTCAAGAGTCAATTAATAACTGCTGACAGGAAAAAGCAAAGGATTTATTGATGTATTTCTTCCTCCTGACATGCAAATTTGCCTTTTAAGCAGCAACTAAGACTTCCATCCTAAGACTTTGTAAGACTTCTGTCTTCAGCTGCTTTCCCTTAACCTCATGTCAAGCAACTTTCTGTATTATTAACACATGTAAATAGATACCAGTGTTTCACTGTCACCCTTTTGCCACAATAGTAACGAAGAACACAGCTGAGATACAAAGAGATGCCTCTGGACAAATAACTCAGTTGGCCCAGACCCTACCTCAAACTTTAGGGAAGCTGGGGTAGGTTCAGGTAAGTTCAGCAGTCTGTTGATATGAGTATCAAACTTTGCCACTGCCTGAAAGGTCCTGTTCCCTTCCTCTGATTACATCCTCTCTCACTTGTGTTCTCCTGCTGTTTAACTTGTACCAACACTAGGGCCCATTGGACCTCTCCAAGAGTTGATTCAAATCACTCATCTGGTGGAAAACCAACCCAGCTGTGCAGTATTTTCTCATGAAAGGATCTAATGAGTTCCACCAGAAGGTAGAAAGACAGGAAGGGAAAGAGGAGGAATAGAGGTAAGGAGGAGATGCTAAAGGCAGGGGAAAGGCGAGCAAGCAAGTCTTTCCTCATTCCATTGCTAGAAATGGGAATTACTAGACTGACTGATCTGCCCATGGAATTGCAGGGTTAACAGCATCTTTCCTGGGGCAAAACATCCAGCAAACACAACTCTTAACATACTGATAAAATTTACATATATATGGACTGTAAATCCTGTGATAAGAGAAGTAAACACACTGCTTGTGTAGCCCAGATAATTTATTGCCTCTCTCATAAAGACAAAATATTAAATAAATTGAACAATAATGAGAAGCAAAACCAAAAGGAGAGTCTCCTCTAAGACTCTTCTCCTGCTGACATCAACTGTTTTGCTTTCCAAGGATTTGCAGAATCTTCTCTGCTAGCCTGCCTTCACTGTGAGCCAAAATCAGAGACCTGAGCCAAAGTGGGATTAAGACGTGAATCTGTGTTCTCTGGAGTGCTCTGTGGAACAAAATCACAGTATCATTGTAGCTTACAGTGTTCTATGAATGGGAAAAGGGGAGAGAGTCTGGGGTTTTACTACGTTGGGATTAATTTAAACTTCACTAGTATCAAATCTTCCAATAGGGAGCGCAGTCATAAAATGTATTTCTCCTATTTTCTTCCCTCTGCCAGTCTTCCCCATTCACTACTTATAATGGGACCACACACAAGATTGAAGATACTGCAAATCTAATTGCAATCTGGATTGAATTCAGGGTGAAGTGAAAAATGGTGGAGGGTGCAGCTGAGCAGGCTTTCTCCAGCACAGTTTAACAAGATCATTTTCTTGAATATGTACAGTGTTGTTAATGCCCAATGCTCATAAAACTTTTATCCAATATTTGAAGTTAGTGAGAATTTATGGCCCTTGGCATAGCTTTTTAGTGTGCTAGAAAATAAAAAAGCTATTAAAGAGTTGACCATAAACAATGAAAATTGCATATAGGTTTACACTGTGAAGATAACACACATGATTACAAACACTTGACTATATCAGTTCATTCAGAAATTATCTGTTTAAGCTTACTTTTCATGTGAGCTCGTTTATCACTGAAATGGTTGCTAGGACGTTATACTTTGTAATTCGAAACTTGCTCTAGAAAAGAGCAGTTGTGAATAGGTTTTTAAACACATTTTCTTCTTGGCAGCCTCAATACAGCAAAATCATTGATGGAAAATGGTTTTTATTATAACAAGTCCTTATCTTACAAGCACTTATATCTGGATTTAACTTTATTCAGAGTTGCAGAATGATTCATCTTAAATCTCTGAGTGAAATTAAACATGCATAAAATGGATCTATTCAGCTGGTTTTAAATTCCTGCTAACTTCATGTGCCTAATATTTTCTTCTTGATTGACTCCTGGCAAATATCAGTCCAGGTCATTACTTAGGCCATAGAAATAATTCTTCAGTGGTCACTAGCTTTCACCACCGAACATAGACAGAGACTTGTGTAAAATGGAAGCCGTGTGAATATATGCTGCACTGCTTAAAACCCCAGTGAGACCATGAATGGTGTACTTTATATGCCTGCATGGCATCTCAGCTAAATCCTTTCAAATCCTAGTCCCCAGCATTTTTTAGCAAGTCTGGTGACTCTCCCCTTTTCTGCATCAAGTATCTTTAATCACTTACGGTCTATTCCGGATGGTCCTAATGGAACTGGGATTCTCATTGCAAGCACTGGAGATCACTCCTGACAGACATGACTGGTTGGTTTCGGCATGAGCAATCCCTGCAGTCCTTGCCTCTCAAAGAACAGGACAGCTGCTGGCTGTTGTAGGCAGCATTCAGCAAAGCAGCTCAGAGTAAGTGGAAGGAGAAGTAAGCAGGCTGGAGAGCCCTTAATCCATACAGTGGGAACAGCCACTAGAAGAAACAGGTCTGGGAATCCCAAATAGAAAATGAATTTGTCTTGCACGTTGGAAAGAGTAGAATTGCAGTTTTCTACTAAGATTTCTGAAATATGTACATAAACCTGCAAGTATAAATACTTAGCTGAGTATTTCTGATCTTATAGATAGTTGTGTTCTGCGGTTATTTGAATCCTGTGCACTGAAGACTCTTGAGTTTGGGGCCCAGGAGGCCTGACTCTTTATCCACTTGCACACTTTTTGCCAAGGGATTAGTCCCCATTTGCAATAGTCTTGGCTTAATTTCTGAAGTGTCAGAACATGGCTAGATCAGTCAGTAGACAGGTAAGCCCAGATATGTGGTAGAATCCTGATTCAAAAGATTACAGAAGTCATGTTCATTGCACTCTAGCTGTGACTGAGAAGAGTATTTACAACTTAAGAAATGTACATACATGCTATTGTCAAGAAAAGAAATCACAAAACATAGGGAAAAATCCAGATGACTCCTTGAAACATCTGGGAAAAGCAGATGAACAGAAGGCTGATCCCCAGGAGTACACAGGAGGCAGTGAACTGTCTGCCCACTGCTGATATCCCTTCATCTCTGCTTTTGCAGTATCAGTCTTGGTATAGTAAATGAGTAAAGGTTGTCAGATTGTCCTGAAGACTTAGGGCCCATGAGTGATCTTGGGGCTGCAGGATGGATGAATTGGCTCTGAGACACTGAGGAAAATGTGGAAATAAATGTGACCCTACTTACGAGCTTGAATGGGAAAAATTATGTTTGGCCGGACAGAAAGGACAGTTACTTGCTGTGCTGAAGGTAAGTGAGAGAGCTGGGGTGAAGACAGAAAGGATTAGTTTGTTCTAGTGTGGGACTCTAGCAAGGGGCTATGAGCTCCACATCGTGAAGCAACCATTAATCCAAATCTTTATAAGCTAGTTTTAATCAAGTCTTCCAGCAATATCACTTAAAGCCCTGGCTAACATCCCCTCGCTAAGAATTTGGGAGAAGTTGACAACCATGCAGATGCCACCCACACAGCTGGTGGTTGTGGGTCCGGAAATCAGAGCATGCCAGAAACCACAGAACAATCTCTTAAAACAATTAAGCAACTCTACTATGCTCTCCTGCTTTGCTGATGGAGTTACTGTGGCTCCCAGGATGGCTGTAGTGTCTCTGCAATCCTCCTTTGAATGTACTGGCTCTCTGGGTGTCCCTTTCCATCGTGTGTCATAGACCTACCCTGAAGCCAACTGCAGGGAAGCCACAGTGTTGCAGTGCCCGCTGGCCAGATTTGTTGGCTTGCCAGAGGCTTTGCAGCACAGACTGGCTGGAGCAGGGCTTGAGGATGTGAGCTGGTGTGCTGGAAAGGAGGGAGCACGAGCAACATGTCTCCAGAGAGCAGAGATGGGAGTTTCTGTGTGGATGGCAAGCATCTGTCATTGGAAGGTACAGGAAAGTGTTTTACTCTGCTCCTGGTCAGGATAACCCAGCAGTCTATTTTTGACTACTACAGCCCCAGACAGAAAACTAAAATGCAGTGCATGTGACAGCTGAGGTTCTGCACGAGGTATTGAATCACTTCTTCAGCATTTTTCTATATGCACAAATTGATGGGTTTAGTACGGAGAAAAAAAAAGGATTTGAAAGCTGGATAAACACGACTGCTTCAAAGAAATATATACTCTTTGTTGTTGTACATAAGCCTCTAACTTGCTAATGCTGCTGCAGCTGAATTGTGTAGATTGGCTCAAGGTTATCAAAGCAACACTCATTTCTTATACGTGAGGCAGTGTAGGAAGAATTTGTCTTTTTTTTTTTTTCAAAAATGAGTAAGTATGGAGTATAAAATAAATTATTTGTATGCAGATATTTTTAGCTAAAAGAACTTGATTATATGAGAAGTTTAGGTCTATAAAGATAACAGAGTTCCTCAACTGTTCCCATCTGTCTTGTCCCTGTCCTGTGTCAGCAGGGGGAAGTAGTAACTAAGACCTTCTGTGGCTTAGATAGTAAGAGCTTTCACTGGAGTATTTTTGTCCGCCCTCCTTTCTTTCCCTCTTTGACATCAGCAAGAAGTTTTATTTATACATTGCTGAGATATTATATCTACTACGGAAAATTACAGACAACTGCTCTGCTAGTGACGCTTATGTCCAAGTAAATCTGCTTCCTTATAGAACATTTCTGTTAATCTGGATTAAAATACTGCAGGTGCTGCTCAGATTTCTACTGCCTGCAAGTTATTAATATTGTTTCAATTAGGCTAATTGCTGTAACAGCAGTTTTCTAAAAATTGCAGTGATGGTGGCTTCGAGGCACGCAGTGTGAGCAAGGACACCTCTTGTTCCCCATCCAGATCTCTGGCTGCGTCTCCAAACCCTGTGCCTGCTCAGAGCGGAGCTAGTTTAGCCCCACCCTCTGAGCAGTCCAGCCTTTTATTTATATGAAATCTGTGGTCCAACTGGCTTCAGATGGCGTGTGTATGTGCGTATGCCTGCCTTCTGAGTGTGTGAGACGAGCTGGGATCATGAGCCAGGGTTGTTCCAAGTGGTTTTAATCAGCAGCCCATTAGAGGAGAACGGAAAACTTCTAACAGGGTAAGAACAGAGTAAGTAAACCTAACTTTGAACTCGCGATCTGGACAAAACAAACGCGAACTAAAATCTTCATAGCCTGTCAGTTTTCAGATAAATGATCACTTTTAGAGAGAAAGCTGTGCGTGCTGAGAGGAAGGAGGCAATTTAAAAGGACTGGAATGAAGGAAACTGTAAAAACAAAGTGGGAATTGAAAATGCAAGAGAGAAAAAAAAAACAGCAAATGATTGTTCACAAAGTTGGTACACTCTCTTACTCTTTTCAGCTGTGGACAGGACATGCTAAGCTTTAACCTCTTGATTTTTTGGATGTAATTGTCTAGCTGAGCAGTTCCTTCTGCAAAGGGGGTGAAGATTTCTGCTCCTCACCTGCCTACCAGCAGGTCTGTTCTGAGTGCAGTGTGGACAAGCTTGCTACAGCTCCTCGCAGAATGCCCCATGGCACGCTGCTGTGTGCTGCTGCTCACTTCTTGTTTTTTCCCAGGTTGTTCCTGTACTCCGATGGGAGGGTACTTCCCAAGCCACTGCTCCTCTGGAACCCGTGACTTCTTTCCAGACACCAGGAAAGTGCTTAGCAGCAGAAATGGGGAAAACTCTCTCTAATTTTGGGTAAAGCGTGTCTTTGACTTTTTTTATCCTGGCAAGATATGGCTACTTGGACTGCATCTGCAATGTGGCAAAGGGCAAAGTGAGGACGGCAAAGAGGCCATGGTTTGTGGGCAAGTCCCCAGGTGCCGCAGGCTTTGTCGCCCTCGTCCCTTCCTTCTGGCCTTAGTGGTGGCCATCTGTCTGTTCTGCCAGACCCTGACACCTCTCATGACCAGCAGCATCCTTTCTGCAGTCGTTAATGGGATTGCACCCAGCAAACTCACTAAAATACAGCAAGGAAGATACAAGGAGGTCTCCCCAAGCAACACTCACTGCTTCTTCCCTGGGAGTAATCCACAGACAGTGAAAAAGGTAAGTCAGCTGGAGCAGAGTGCTGAGCAATAATTAGCAAAGTGAGGGATAGCGAGTCTGGCAGGATCATCTGAGTCCAGCTAAAATTAGCCTAAGCTTGGAAGTCTGAGATCTGTATACAAACAAATGGGTGATCTAATGACAGCAGCATATGCGCAAGCACTTCGCCGTTACCAGCTCCTCAGTGTGGTGTTACTAGCACAAGAATCCTGAAGTCTTTGACTGAAACATGGCATTGCTCTGTGACTCCTGGCAGATTGCAGTTTGCTGCACAGACCGTATTTTATTTTGGCTTTAAGAATCAGTTCAGAGGCTTTCCAGTACAAGCACATAAATCAGGAGCCAGTGGGGTTTCATGAAAGTCTTTGAGGCTGTTAATTAGCACTGGGGCTGCAGCAGCCCTGTGTTAAAGTTATCTGCTGGTCAGTTTTGAACTTTACTGGGATTCTGCTGAAAAGCTGAATTTAACTGCATTTGAGAAATTAAAAAAAAAAAAAAAAGAAAAAGAAAAAGTACTTTTCACATTTTCAAATCATACTATTTACTTTGGAATCTTTGTCCCATAAATTTTACTTTGTCCTTAGTTTACCTGACCTCATATTTATTTTGTGTAGGGTTCCTAGAATGGGTGTTAGAACCTAACAAATGCAGACACTGTTATTTTAGTTGGAAAATGTGGTTTGTTAAACGGTCCAGACTGAGGTAGTTATTTTCGCTCTGGAATCTGTGATCAGCACCACGCAAATGTTTCAGGTTTTCTTCAGCCCTTTAGAGGGCTGCTAGCAGTGGAGCAGATATCACGCTGTGACATTATCATTGCGCTGGCGTTTTGTATGCAGCTGAATCAGGACTATAAACATTAATTTGTGACTTCACAGATTATGGACAGCATCCACATAAGCGTTTCACATTAAAACCCCCCACATTTAAATAAATAAATTTAGAAGGCTGCTTCTTTGATTAGACAGGGTTCACAATCCGAAAGGTCAGCAATATTGATTTTAGGAAAGTAGTTGTAAAGTGAATCTTCTGCAACAATCAAAATCAGATATGTGAAATAACTTTGGCATGAACTCTTTAAGCTTAAGACTTAAAAAAATGGATTTTATTTCTTGTGAAGGTCAGAGAGATGCTGCTTGGCTGAAGACATCTGTCATTTCTTCTTTCCCAATTTACCTGAGAAAAATACAGACTGACATTGAACTTGTACTGGCTGTTTGAAATGAGAAGGAAACTTACGTTTTTACAACATGCTGTTCTTACAACCCTCCAGCATATATGGTTGGACGTGACTATCACACGCACATGGCTGAACCTATAGTACAGTTGTAGATGCATGTGTTAACCCCTATAGGTATGTTTTCCAGGGCTGTGCTATTCTAACACATTCCTCTTCAAGTTCTGAAGACCACCCATAGCTGGCTCCCTGTTTGTCTTGAAAGTTTCCTCTGGAGCATGATGAACAAAATGTCTTGCACATGTTGGGATGTTACTTTGAGTTGCTCTTTGTTTCCAAAGAATACTCTGCTGGTTGTGTGGGCTGAATAACAATCTCAGGCAACAGAAAAGACAAACATCTCCAAAAATCTCTACCACTTTGCTTTGAAAGTGTGTTCTTGAACAGCGTGTTTTCGCCCACTGCTTATTCAGATAGCTGAACTGTTATCTTGCTTGATTTTATTTGGTACCCAGTAACATCTAAGGCGGATGTCATGGCTGAAACTTTACACTCTCTTATTTTACAGTCACGTGCCCATCCACAGTAGTTAGTTTGCAAACAAGCTTTCATTAAAGGTCTGGTTTAAATCTTCATATATGAATCATAGAATCATTTACTTGTTTGGGTTGGAAGGGACTTTAAAGATCATCTAGTTCCAATACTCTTGCCATGGGCAGGGTCACCTTCCACTAGCATCTGGAAAAACACTCGGAAATATAGTACAAATTATTCACAGTTTTAATTAACTAGTCACACATGTATTTTTATTCTATAAATAGTCCAGGAAGTGCATTTATTAAAAAGAATTTATTGTGCAGTTAAACAGGGACTTAAAGCAAACACTGCAACATATCTTACTAAATCAAAGTTCATTAATAAATTTTATGGAAAAAAAGACTCTGCTGGAGATAATATTCTTTCAATAGCACCCAGTGTTTCTGGGTTTTGAATCATAGCATCTGTCACATTGCAGAATACCTTCTGACTTGGTAGGGGCCAGTTTACTTTGTGCTTTCTTCAGAGAAGCAATCAGTATTGTGTTGAGCCTGCTATGAGAATTTGGTTATGATTGTTACTGCATGAACAAAATTACCTTTAAAAAAGAAAAAAAAAAAAGAAAAAAAAAAGCTGTCACCTTTTAACAACTATTGGAGGAAGCAGAGGGAGAGATCTGAGGAAATGTGCAGCTTAACCACTGCATCTCTGATCTCAAAATTTGCTTCTTTTTGGAAGGGAAGGTTCCAGACAAATGTGCAAAAACAAGGGGCTGAAAACTGCCAATTTGATCTGCAAATATGTCTTTAGCTATACCCAAGATACGCTGGGACGGAACTGTTATTGTCAGGCACATAGTGTAAGCTGTTTTTTTTAAATTGCAAAAATGTAGATTTCATTCATAGCCTGGAAAACCTGACAGAGCTCATAGTACATCTCTCTCAGGTATCACACATTACATGATTTTTTAAAGCTGCTGGAGAGCTGGTCCTGTAGCCTTATTTTCACATGAACAGAAATCATCATTTTCTAGAATAAAATTAAGTGTTAATATCTGTAGCATGAAAAATAGAAGGCTTATTTCTGAATCCCCAATATTAAAGGCATTAGAGGGAGATATCACATCCAGCAGCAGGCTTTCTTGAGGTTAAGCTAGGCATGCTTACTTCCAGCATGACAGACTGTTTGTGAATATATATCTATAGTACGAGAAGAGCTGGTGCTGTAACATCGAACTTAAAACAAGTAACAAAAAAACCACCTGGTACAAACCTTGTGGGTAGGTTTGCCTAGCATGGTAATTGCAATGGAAATACTTTTGGTACCAGCCAGATGTAAAATCGTTACACTTGTCTTAAGGAATGCAGCTCTGCTTCTCAGTCAATTTTGAGAAGAACTAATTAGCTGGTTACACTGTGCTTCCACTCTCTGAACTAATTTAGCCAGAGCCAGCTTAGGTGTCTGCACAGCAAGTGCATTCTACTCAGGTAGATATAGTACCTCTGTTGTTGGGAGGAAGCAGTTAGACAGTATTGCTCATGTGGTAGGCACTGTTTCAGCACATTAGTTCTCTAACCGTGGTCAATGTATATATATATAAAAAAGAATATTTAAATTNAAATTATAAAAAAAAAAAAAAAAGAATATTTAAATTTTAAGATAGGTCTTGAAGTAGATTATTTCATGGATACTCACAAAAGCCTTGCTTCACATCCTCTGGCCATTTAAAGTGAGACAAGAAACAGAAAACAAACAAGACATGCAGCTGAATATATGAGATTTTAATGGGTGGGTAAGGCTGGCATCTTAATAAATGAAATATAACAGGTATGGTGACAAAAGGTGTCTCCACTTTCAAGGCCCTCAATCCGCCACTTATGTTTGGTCTAAAAGATGTATCTCCAAGAGAGACTATAATGA
>WEIS01073898.1:23158-36615 GCA_013389965.1 Todus mexicanus | reverse complement strand
AGAGCTCAAGGCCCCGCGGGGGGGAAAGGGGCTGGGGCCAGACTCTGCTCAGGGGTGCCCAGCGCCAGGCCAAGGGGCAGCGGGCACCAACGGGAAGCCAGGAGGTTGCAGCTGAGCAGGAGGAGCAACTTGTTTGGGGGGAGGGGGTTGGAGCCTGGCCCAGGCTGCCCAGAGAGGTTGTGGAGTCTCCTTGGGTGCAGAGATTCCAAGCGCGCCTGGACACTGCGACGCTGGGCCCCCTGCTCGGGGTGACCCTGCTGGGGCAGGGGGGGGGCACCAGAGGAGCTCCAGAGGGCCCTGCCAACCCCCACCATGCTGGATTCTGGGATTCTGCGATGCCGATTGATACATCTCAAGGGATAAAGTGTCGTTTAAGCATGAGCCGATGTCCCCAAACAGTTGAGGAGCGAAACGCTGCTCCCAGCTTAGGCCACAACCCTTTCTTACTCATTTTTGGGTGCCAGGCTGTATAGGGGATCCCCAGTGGGACCTCAGTGACTGCACCGGTGGGTCAAGAGATGCGCAGCGCAAGGTTCTGGTCTCTCTTCTGACCTGGATCTGCTGGGCATGGTTGGTCTCCATTTCCCCGTGTCCCAACCAGCCTTTGAGGAGGTCTCGCCTGGGTAACAATCATTATTTGCTGGCGTTTTTCAGAGCCTCTCCCTCAGCACCGTCCTCCCACGCTAAATAACAGCCCACACGCAAAGAGTTTTGAAAGCCTCGTCCGACTCCATCACCGGCTCTTAAATTATGAAAGAGCCGAGGAAAATAACTCTCTCGCATGCGAAGGGGGATATTTTTGTGCCCTTTGAAGGCTTTTTTTTTCTTCTTCTTTCTTGAGAGGCAGCTGAAAAAAACAGTCTTACAAAACCTTTGCCCTGGTTTTCGTAGCATCTGCAGCGTCAACATGAGTCGGGACTGGGGAGGATTAGGGAGCCTGGTGTCGCTGTTGGATCTTAGGGAGAATGGTTGGAGTCAGGAGGCTGAGATTGCTTGAGGAGCTCAACCTCACCCAGGCTTTTCTTGGTTTGAGGCCAAGAGTGATGTGTTGGAGACGCCTCCAGCCAGAGAGTGGAGGAGCACCCAGAGGCACCCCAGGGATGCCTGGGGTCATTCCCAGTGCATTTAGCTTTGGGACACTCAGGAGTTCTTTTTTCTCCACTGGAAACCACATTTTCCATGAAGGAAAGACATTTTCCACAGCCTTTTTTTTGTGCCAGCTCCCAAACTCCCCATAGCAGAGCAGGTTGGGCCATTTTGCTCGAACGTGTCCAGAGAAGGGCAACGAGNTGGTCTTTTCCAACCTTGTTGATTCTGTGATTCCCAGTGGAGGGGCTTCCCCTCCTGCACCTCACGATGGACTGAAACTGGAGCCACTCACATCCTTTGCTCTCCCTTTCCCTAGAAATATTGTCTCGGAGCTGGAACAACTCATCTTTATCAACACGGACGTGGGGCGCTGCCGAGCCTGGCTGAGGCTGGCTCTCAACGATGGCCTCGTGGAGTGTTACCTGAAGCTGCTGCTGCGGGAGAAGTCCCGGCTGCCCGAATATTACCAGGCCACCGCTCTGCTCTTGGATGCCGAAGAGTGCGAGTTTCTCCTCAGCTACTTGCAGGGTTTATCGTCCTTAACCTTCGAGCTCTCCTATAAATCGGCAGTTTTGAATGAGTGGACCATCACCCCCCTGTCCCTCTCCGGTCTATGTCCCGTCTCGGAGCTGCTGGAGCCCCTCGCGTCCTCGACATCCGAACCTCGCCGAAAAGCATCGCTGGGTTCCATCTCCCAATCGTCGGGCTCGGATGAGATCGAGATCCAACCCTCCGTCCTCCCCATCAGCAAAGCCAGCAGCAAAACCAAGCTGACGTCATCCTCGTTGAGCCTCAACACCACCAGCTCGTCCCAGCTCTCCTCCAGCCTGGGCTCCGACGGCGTCCTCCCGGCTCCCTGCGCCCGCAGCCCCGAGCGGGGCGAGGAGCCGCTCTCCGGGGACTCCGATCTGGGCACGGCCACCAACGAGGACCTCGACAAGTCGCTGCAAGAGTGAGTCTTTTCCCACATCTCCTCCTCAAAGGGATTTGTAACCCTCTCCGGGGCTCTCATTTCTTTTTCTCACAGTATTTTCTCCCCCGTTTTAATTTACCGAGCTCTTTTATTCCTCCCAGAAAGAGCCGGGAAGGTAAAAGGAAACGCTCAGCGCGGCTCGCTGGGACCTTGCTGCCACGGCAAATGAGCTCAGGGCTGCTGAAGTGTGTGTCTGTCCTCTTCAGCGGGGCAGAAACGTCAGAAAAATGCTGCTCCCTGGTCTCAGGAATGTCACATCTCCCTGGCACGCAGCGGGGGATGCTCCAGGGGAAGGAACTGAGTCTGGTCACAAGAAAGGGTTATAATTTGCTTCTCGGGGAGATAATTCAGAGGAGGGAGGTTGTTAGTTTGTCATCCTCGTGATTTATTTCTGCCAAACACTCAGCGCAAAGATTTCCAGCGGGTTATATAAGCTCTGAGTAATCGGTAAGTATTTTCCTTGCCACCTTCAAAACCTGGTGCTGAAGGAGCCTGGCCTGGGAGGGCTGGTTGGCCAAGGGCCCTCCTCCCAAAAAGGGTTTTCAGGAGCGTCTAGAGCTGTGTCTCTTCTTCCCCATCAATAAAGGCAGCGGTGCCTGTAACGAGGATTTTGCATCTGACGATGATCGTGGAAGAACCTGCCCTGATTGGATTAAACCCGTGATGGGAGGACATCACTTTGAATTTCCATCTCGGGCTGGTTTTATTCGGTGGCGAAACAAGAGCCAGGGAACAGCATCTCAGCCGGGCCTCGCTATAATTGCTCGTTAAGGTTGATGAGAAGATTGGAAATTTGGCACATGAAGCAGGGCTGGATCTGTAGGTGGGAGCTGGACTTCGGGAGCACCCAATGCCCTCCCTCCGTTAGGAGATGTCTGTCAGAAGGGAATTAAACGCCGTTAACGTGCGTAGTTGGGAGATGCCTGGGGATGCAGAGAGGGGTTTGCTGCTACTCCCCGGGCACAAATCACAGGATTTTCTGTCTGTGTGGTCAGTGCCTTGGGGGCTCTACAGCGTAGCCAGCCCAGAAATGATGCTGAGCCCTTTTTTTGGGAGGTTATAGTTTGCAGTAAGTAGTTTTTGGACAAGCTGCTCATGAGCCAGGAGTGGCCATGAAGGTCAGTGGTCCTTCCTGGGGTGCATTCAGAAGAGTGTGACCAGCAGGCCAAGGGAGGTTCTCTTCCTCCTCTGCTCTGCCCCAGTGAGGCCACCTCTGGAGCGTTGGGTCCAGTTCTGGGCTCCCCAGTTCAAGAGAGACCAGGAGCTACTGGAGAGAGTCCAGCAGAGGCTGCAGAGCTGCTGCGGGGCTGGAGCATCTGTGTGGGCAGGCAAGGCTGAGAGCCCTGGGGCTGTGGAGCTGGAGAAGAGCAGCCTGAGAGGGGAGCTGAGCAATGCTGAGCAAGAGCTCAAGGGCCTGCGGGGGGCAAGAGGCTGGGGCCAGACTCTGCTCAGGGGTGCCCAGCGCCAGGCCAAGGGGCAGCGGGCACCAACTGGAAGGCAGGAGGTTGCAGCTGAGCAGGAGGAGCAACTTGTTTGGGGGGAGGGTGTTGGAGCCTGGCCCAGGCTGCCCAGAGAGGTTGTGGAGTCTCCTTGTGTGCAGAGATTCCAAGCGCGCCTGGACACTGCGATGCTGGGCCCCCTGCTCGGGGTGACCCTGGTGGAGCAGGGGGCTGGCACCAGAGGATCTCTAGACATCCCTTCCACCATGCTGGGATTCAGTGATTCAAACTGGTTCCTCTTCTATTTCGAGGGTGTTGTCCGAGTTCAGCAAAGCCAAGCAAAGTCTGGACGCCTCAGAGCGACGACTGGTCCCTGGTGTGCTGGGCTGCTCCCCACAACCACCCGCCTGCCCCCTGATCGTATCACCCCTCACCCCGTCCCACGGAGCTCACCAGCAGCCGCCTCCTGACTCCGACAGTCCCAGCTCCGCTTGGCCGGGCGCTGCGGTGACGGCCAGCGCTGGGGACAGAGGTGCAGCACCACGAGCCGGCAGCACGGCCGGCGGCTTGGCCTCGCGACACGGTGGCCCAAGCAGAGGAGAGCCGGGCAGAGGCAGCACGGTCGGCAGCAGCGAGGCAAACCCGTCGGTTCGCAGCCCCGCCGCCGATTACCTCCTTTCTCCGCTGCTGAGTTGTCCGGTAGGTGTCACAGGTCCCTTGTTCTCCGTCTCCATGTTTTTATCCTTTCTGAGCTGCAAGTCTAATGGAAAATGAAAAAAAAAAAATGGTGACAGGTTCTGAGTAGGCCCCGGTTTCTCCAAACTCTCGTCTCCCCGGCTGCTTTCACTCTCCTGACAGCACGTTGGGTGTTAAGTGACGCTCCTCAATCCATGGACATCTCTCTGGACCCCGTGGAGCTCTGTGGTTAACAGTGATCAATATCTAAAAGGCAGGGCTCAAGAGGCTGGGGCCAGACTCTGCTCAGGGGTGCCCAGCGCCAGGCCAAGGGGCAGCGGGCACCAAGTGGAAGGCAGGAGGTTGCAGCTGAGCAGGAGGAGCAACTTGTTTGGGGGGAGGGTGTTGGAGCCTGGCCCAGGCTGCCCAGAGAGGTTGTGGAGTCTCCTTGTGTGCAGAGATTCCAAGCGCGCCTGGACACTGCGATGCTGGGCCCCCTGCTCGGGGTGACCCTGCTGGAGCAGGGGGGTGGGATGAGATGATCTCCAGATGTCCCTTCCAACCCTGTCATGCCGGGATTCTGTGTCCCTGCAGCTGCCCTGGGAGAAATCGGATCAAAGTCGATATTTCCTGGTAAAAGAGACACTCAAGCTTTTGAAGCTCAGCCCAGCTGCCGGGAGCGGCTGCGGCAGGAAGGTTTTGGTTTCGTTACCGCTCTC
The DNA here is from genome assembly GCA_013389965.1 of Todus mexicanus. Lineage (NCBI taxonomy): Eukaryota > Metazoa > Chordata > Aves > Coraciiformes > Todidae > Todus > Todus mexicanus. The sequence continues at coordinate 31,720 of WEIS01073898.1, read as the reverse complement.
CACACAGCGCTGAGCTCTTGCACAGGTCTGCCCAGAGCCTGAGCACGAGCTGATAAAACACCCTGAGAGTCACGTTTCTCCTCAGGAACTCCTTTTCGTTTACGGTCCGCGTAAGAGTGGCCAGGAAACAAATTACAGTTTGCCAGTGGAAAAATCTTGCTGCAGCACATCTGTTCCCGGAGCAGGATGGCATCCCCGGGTGCTGAGGCAGCTGCCACAGCAACGGATTTCCCCTGCTGCCACCGAGGAGCTGAGCCGCTGGCTTTTGCTTGCGGGAAGCTCTTTGAACAGCCCCGTCCTCTCATTTGTGACCGACTTTTCCATCCTGGTTCCCATTGTTCCCCTCCTGGTTCCCACCGGTTCCATTCCAGCGAGGTTCGGAGATGCTTCATCCCCCCCCCCCCTCAAAAAAATGGTTTCTCTTTGGGCTCTGCTCCTTCCAACTCCCTCCCAGTTATCCCGTTTCCGCTGCTTCGCGGTGGCACTGGGCCAGTTTGACCTAATCTATGTATAACATACGGTGTCAACAGGAAGTTCCCCCCCTGCTTTCGTATGACTCAGGGAGCAACCTGCGTTCCTGAGCCGTTCCTGAGCCGGGAGTCAGCCCAGCCTGCCAGGACCTTGGGAGCTGATCCTCACCACGGGGTGGTGACAGCTCTTCTGCCGTCCCCTAGTCGGTTACTCAGAAGAAAAGGCTCTTGGAAAGCAGCTGGGAGATTGTTCCTGGAGGGATGGAGCCCTGGAAGGGATGTGCTGGGTCTGGGGATGTTGCTCCCTTTGGCTGGGGCACTGAGCTGGGTTGTGTTCTGCTCCTGGTGTTTGTTCATGGACCTTATCCCAGAGCTTCAAGCCAGAAAAACTCCTGGAGAAGTTAAAGAGCCGTGTTTTCTTTCAGATTGATGAACTTTCTTTGGCTTGCGGGTCTCATCCCCTCCTGAAGCAGAGAGACAAAGGTCTCCTCTGCCTCCTTGTCTGGCTTCTTACCTGCGCTGGTCAGGCCTGGGGTTTGTAGCAGCTGCTTGTGAGGCATAGGTCTCGTTTCATCCTAGACACCTTCTCTGACCCTCTCCCCATCACTGTTCCTCCTGGAACAAGGACAGTACTGCTGCTCCAGGTGAGCTCAGACCTGTCCATGGCAGGGCTTGGTTGTCACTCTCTCTCAGAAATACGTCATGGGCCAAATATCTTCTAAAATCATGGAACCTCAGAACAGTTTGGGTGAGAAGAGACCTTTAAATGTCATCTCATCCAACCCCCCTGCCGGGAGCAGGACCATCTGCAACTAGAGCAGGTTGCTCAGAGCCCCCAACAACCTCCCCTGCAATGGGGACAGGGATGGGGCAGCGACCACCTCTTGGGGCAACCTGGGCCAGGCTCTCACCACCTGCACTGGAACCATCTGTGTGGGATTCGAGCAGCCCCCGTGGAGGGGTCACCATGGGCGTGTGTGTTTGCAGGACACGGAATGTTCAGTAAGTTTGATAATTAATGTGTTTATTGATATTTTTTTTTAACAGAAAAGGAAGAGCTGGATCTCAGAAGATGATTTCTACAGACCTTCTCCAGGCGAGAGCAGCGACAGCGTGGCCAACACCAACGGCTTTGGGCTGGAGGGCGCTGGAGAGGGTCCAGCCCCAGGGCTCATCAACGCCCTGGACTTGGAAAGGCTTTCGGTGCCCTCCTCGGAGAGTGGGAAACCCAAAGCCTCACCCGAACGGGAGCAGAAGGGCTTCAGCGTGGTGCACCGCAGGCAGATGGGTACGAGCCGCTGCCCTTTCTCCTGCTGGCATCGAGCATAGGCCCCGAGCGGTGCCGGGGGGCTGAGGAGGGGCTTGGGTTATGGGCACTGTTGGGAAGCAGCCGTTTGCTGGGCTGGTGGCAACACTAAAAGCTGGAGGAGGCAGCAGAGCAGCTTCTGGTGGTACGGCTGAGCCCACCACGGCTCCAGTGAGGAGCGTTCTAGGAGGAGAAGAGGTGTCCCCATCCCCATATCTGCGTCCACCCTGCGGGACGTGTTTCCTTTATCCGTCGCACTCATTCTCAGCCTCAAAAACCCAAATGCAGGTGGACAGGTAATGGAGACCTTAAGGTCCCGTAAACTCCTGCCCAGTCCCACCCAGATGAGCTCTCAAAGTTCTGATGTCTCTGGTCGCTCGCTGCGAGCAGCTCCTTGGCTTCTCTCTCTCTCCACGGCCTTCCCCTTTTCTTGGTTAAACTGAGACATCTGAAGAAGAGGACGCTGAGAGGAGACCTTATCGCTCTCTACAACTACCAGAAAGGAGGGTGTAGAGAGGCCGGAGTTGGCCTTTTCTCCTTAGTAACTAATGATAGGACGAGAGAAAAGTTGCGCCAGGGGAAGTTCAGATTGGATATTAGGAAAAAAATCTGTACTGAAAGAGTAGCTAAACATTGGGACAGGCTGCCCAGGGAGGTGGTGGAGTCACCATCCCTAGAGGTGTTAAAAAGTGAGTAGATGTAGCACATCAAGGCATGGTCTGGTCGCCACGAAGGGGTTGGGTAGAAGGTCGGACTTGATATCCTTGATCCTATGATCTGCTTTTGCCCCAGGTCTTTCCAACCCTTTCCGCGGGCTGCTGAAGCTGGGCAGCCTGGAGCGGAGAGGAGCCATGGGGATCTGGAAGGAGTTCTCCTGCGAGCTGTCGCCGCTGGAGCTGCGGCTCTTCCTGGAGCACGAGGACCGCATCTGCGTGGAGAGCTACTCCCTGCTGCGCTGCGAGTCGCTGGCGCTGACGCACTCGGACGGCCGCTTCGAGCTGGTTTTCCTGGGGAAAAAGCTCTACCTACGAGCTCCTTCCCGAGACGAGGCCGAGGACTGGTTGGACAGGATCCGCGAGGCGCTGCACAAGTGCCGGCCTCAGCTGGAGGAGGAGGAGTGGGAGACGCTGGAGTATCCAGAGGATGGTGGTGAAGGCCAGCCCGGCCACAGCGACTCCGCTGCCCTGCTCCAGTACAGCGACGTGCCTGGGAACGGCTTGGACTGGACTCCAGCTCCCGAACCGGAGCTGGACGCTATAAAAGAGGCCGTTCTCTACGTGGACATCGACAAAACCTGGGTCCCTTTTATTTTTTCCCTGTCTCTAGAAACTTTAAAGTGCTTTAAAGTCAGGAACAACGACAAGATTTTAAGCAACAGTTACGGTATCGAGACCATCCAGGACATCGTTCCGGACACCAGCCTTGGAGGACCAGCCTTCTTCAAGGTGATCACCTCCAAAGCCGTCCTGAAGCTCCAGGCTGAGAACGCAGAAGAAGCGGCCTCGTGGAGGGAACTGGTCCGAGAGGTGCTGATGTCCTACCTGGAGAGCGCGGAGGAGGCGCTGACGCTGGCTGGCAGCTTGGACGGGCACTCCCAGGTCATGCTGAAGAATATTGTGAAGGAAAACGGCTTCTTGTTGCAATACCTGGTGGCCATCCCCATGGAGAAGGGCCTGGACTCGCAGAGCTTCATCTGTGCAGGTATATGTTGGCTTGGCCAGAAACCCGGCTCCATCTGGGAGCGTGACCATAGAATCAGGGACTGGTTTGGGGGAGAAGAGACCTTTCAAGGGCATCTCATCCAGCCCCCCTGCAGGGAGCACATTTTCCAGGGGAGGCTGCCTGCCCTGCTATCAGCTCCTGCCCAGCCTGACACTTGAGCCGTGTCCTTACGTGTCAGGGTATAAGGAGCAATAAAAGCTCTTTTGAATTAATTCAGAGCACAGCACCTGCCCTGCAAGAGAACTTTCGGAGGGATGTTCTCCAGCTACCCCAAAGTGGGAAGGATGGGGTGGCAAAGCTGGGCTGAGTTCCTCCTGGGTTACCAACTGCTGTAATTCACCCCTGGAATCCTGGGCTCAGCTTTGGGCCCCTCCCTCCCAGCAGGACCTGGAGGGGCTGGAGCGTGGCCAGAGAAGGGCAACGGAGCTGGGCAAGGGGCTAGAGCAGGAGGCTGGGGAGGAGCGGCTGAGGGACCTGGGGGTGTTGAGCCTGGAGCAAAGGAGGCTCAGGGGAGACCTTCTGGCTCTGCACAACTGCCTGAAATTCAGGAGCTTGGAGCCAGGGGGGTCAGGCTCTGCTCCCAAGGAACAAGGGACGGGACAAGAGGAACCGGCCTCAAGTTGCCCCAGCCAGGGGAGGTTTAGGGTGGATCTGAGGAACAATTTCTTGCCCACTGTCAAGGGTTGCCCAGGCGTGTCCCAGGCTGCCCAGGGCAGGGGTGGAGTCCCCCTGATCCCTGGAGGGGTTTCCAAGCCGTGGAGATGTGGTGCTGAGGGACACGGGGCAGTGGTGCCCTGGCAGTGCTGGGGATTCAGTGATCTTAAAGGTCTTTTCCAACTGAAATAATTCTGTGATAAAGGCTTTTTTTTGTTCAATCCATCCCAACCTCATCCCTTGCTGGTGTGATTTTGGTACCCTGGGGTGGCAGCAGGAAAGGAAAGGGCTGAGTGAAGGCGAAATCGGGCCAATCTACTGGTGGAGGCGATGGGGCAGGCAGGTGGGATTTAGGTTCTTCCCTAAACCATTGGGATGTTTCCAGAATTCACTTTTGCTAAAAAAAAACAAACAGTTGAGCCGCTTGATGGATAAAAGTGGATTCAGGGACAGTCCAGAGTCCTTTGGACCATCCCAGTTTGAAATCAGGGCTCCTCGCCTGCAGGGAAGGGGCTGGGGACCTCTCACCAAATGTCCTCCACATGCTTTAGCTGATCTCCAACCCTTCCGAAAACATTCCTGTTCCATTTCCCCCTGCCAAAAGTTTCTCCCCTCACCCTGGCAGTGAAGGGAAGAGGCTTTTGGGTCCCCTCTGATGACCTCGTCCCTGCTCCCCGCAGGCTGCTCCCGGCAGATCGGCTTCTCCTTCGCCAAGCCCAAGCTCTGCGCCTTCTCCGGTCTCTACTATTGCGACAGCTGCCACTGCGATGACGAGACGGTGATTCCCTCGCGCCTCATCCACAACTGGGATCTGACGAAACGAGGGGTGAGTCCAGGCTCGGGTGATGCAGGGAGCAGGGACACCCTCCTGCATCTACCTGTGCTTCCTCAAGGTCCATCTGAACATTTCCACTGGCTGCAGAGGTGGAGATCACCACCCTAGACCTGCCCCCGAACCTCCTGGGCACCTCCTCGGTCCATGCCCACCTCTGACCTCTCTCCGCTCCAGGTTTGCCGGCAGGCTTTGAAGTTCCTCACCCAGATCCGTAACCAGCCGCTGATCGACCTGAAGCTGGTCAACGAGAGCCTCTACGACCACGTGGAGACGATGAGACGGATCCACCGGAGCAGGGAACAGCTGAAGCTGCTGGGGGATTATCTCATCATGTGCCGCAGCGGGGCCTTGAAGGAGCTGAGCAAGCGGTGAGGTCCCTCTCTGGGTGATTTTCTCCCTGCGTCCCCCGCTTGGCACTCCGATGGTCTCCTCGCCGTTGGGGTGGGGAGCGACACTGCCGAGGCGTGGGCTGGTTTTTAGCTCCACGTCATCTGCTCTGAGGGGTTCCCCATCTGTTGGCTGGGTCGACACGTTGAGATATGACTCAGGAAACGCCTTCCTGGCCGAGGAGCTTCTGGCCGGGCAGGAAACACCTGGGAAAACAGACAAGCGCTGTATTTTCTTTCCCCCGCTTTGAAATGCTCTGACACAGTTTCCAGTGACGGGTTTTGAGATGTGCGGCACGATGTGGAAATCGGGGGGCTACGGTGATTTTCAAGAGCCTGCGTTGCCCAGGCTCCACCTGGCTCCAGATCTGGTGGAGATGTGGTGGAAACCATCTACCGCCTTTGTCTCTGTGCTTCTTCGCAGGCTTGATCACCGGCACTACCTCTTGGAGTGTCCCCACAAATACAGCGTGGCCGATCTGAGGCAGGTGAGAGCTTTGCGCGGTCGCTTTGCTGGCAACAACATCCTGGTTTCTGTCTGTGGAGGTGCCGCATGGAGTGTGGCACTTCTTCAGCAGAAGGTTTCAAGCAACTTCATTCTCCTTTTGCCTCTCCTTTGTCCCACCGCGTGCACTCTGTGAGCTTGACACGTCAGCTTAGAGGCAGCTAATACCAAATAAGTGGTTCACGGCTGGACTCGATGGTCTTAAAGGTCTTTTCCAACCTAAACGATTCTGTGATTTTAATTTGTCAAGATAATTGATACCAGCCCTTGTCCTCTGAGAACTATGGAGATAGAATCACAGGCTGGGTTGGGTTGGAAGGGACCTTAAGGATCATCCAGTTCCAACCCTCAGCCATGGGCAGGGACACCTCCCACTAGAGCAGGTTGCTCCAAGCCCCGTCCAACCTGATCTTGAACACGTTCAGAGATGGAGCATCCACAGCTTCCCTGGGCAACCTGGGCCAGGGTCTCAACACCTTCAGAGTGAGGAAATTTGTCATTTCTAATCTCAATCTCCCCTCTTCCCATTTGAAGCCATCACCCCTCATCCCGTCCCTACAAGCCCTTGTAAAAAGCCCCTCCCTACGTTTCTTGTCAGCCCCCTTCAGATACAGAAAGGCTCCCAGAAGGTCTCCGTGGAGCCTTCTCTTCTCCAGGCTGAACCCCCTCAGCTCTCCCAGCCTGGCCTCCCAGCAGAGGGGTTCCAGCCTTCACGGTGTGAGACAAATTGTTTCACTCCTACTGGAGGCAGTGCTGCTGGCAGCGTGTCTCCGTACAGACTATCGAAGGCAAATCGTCCTGGAGGTGATGGGTAGTTGGGTTTTCACTGATCCGAAGCCAGGAGCCACGTCCCAGCAGGTGGTGGGTGCTGCTCTCAGCTCCCTGAGATCCCATTGCAACCCCGGCACGTGTGGTTTGGGGTTGATTTTGAAGGAGAGCTTTGCCTTCGTGTGGATGAAGACACGAAGAACGGGTGTCCTGTAGATTTTGCACAGTGCAAAGGCAGCGGGAGACGGGCTCTGCAGCCGCCTGACCTGTCCCTACCCCGCAGATTGCCGATGGAGTCTTCGAGACCTTCCTGCAGTCCCTGCTCCAGTTCGCCTCCCACCACGTCTACAGCTGTGACCTGTGCACCCAGCGTGGCTTCATCTGCCAGATCTGCAACAGCAGCGACATCATTTTTCCCTTCGAGTTCGACACTACCACCAGGTGAGCGATGTCCCCGTCACATCCCACTGCTCCGAGGCCAACCGAGGATCTGGCCAGGCTTCTCCCAGGAGCCTGGGACAGTCTCCTGGGTCCCTCTCAGGGGTTCTCCATAGGCACATAGCCCTGAGGTGGGCTGCGAATACCTCTGAACAGACCGTGCCTCCTCGTGGTGCCCATGTCCTCATGATACCCACATCCTTGTGGTGTCCCTGTCTTTGTGGTGTCCCTGTCCTCGTGGTCCCCATGTGCTCGTGGTGTGCCTGTCCTCGTGGCACCCACACCCACATCCTCGTGGTGCCCATGTCCTCCTGGCTCCCACATCCTCGTGGTGCACCTCAGCTCCAAGATGGTCCGAGCCAAAGCTGGGCTGCTTGGGGCAGGAGAGGACCATCCTCACAGAGCCAGGATGTCACCAAGGGAGGTGGCTTTGCAGAGCTCCCCAACTCTGGATGGTGGGTGCCAGGGCAGCAGAGAGTCTGGGGTGGCAAGGAGGAGGAGGAGGGAGGTGCAGGGTGGCCCTGCCTCGCTCGCCTGGACAACACATCTCCAGGTCAAGTTCAGTCCAACCCTTTCCAGGGGTTGCAGGAGGGAAGGAGAAGCAGCAGTGGGACTGTTCATACACCCTCCATGACCAGGAAGAGGAGGAAGGACACGTGGATTTGGAGATAATCNGGTTTGGGGTTGATTTTGAAGGAGAGCTTTGCCTTCGTGTGGATGAAGACACGAAGAACGGGTGTCCTGTAGATTTTGCACAGTGCAAAGGCAGCGGGAGACGGGCTCTGCAGCCGCCTGACCTGTCCCTACCCCGCAGATTGCCGATGGAGTCTTCGAGACCTTCCTGCAGTCCCTGCTCCAGTTCGCCTCCCACCACGTCTACAGCTGTGACCTGTGCACCCAGCGTGGCTTCATCTGCCAGATCTGCAACAGCAGCGACATCATTTTTCCCTTCGAGTTCGACACTACCACCAGGTGAGCGATGTCCCCGTCACATCCCACTGCTCCGAGGCCAACCGAGGATCTGGCCAGGCTTCTCCCAGGAGCCTGGGACAGTCTCCTGGGTCCCTCTCAGGGGTTCTCCATAGGCACATAGCCCTGAGGTGGGCTGCGAATACCTCTGAACAGACCGTGCCTCCTCGTGGTGCCCATGTCCTCATGATACCCACATCCTTGTGGTGTCCCTGTCTTTGTGGTGTCCCTGTCCTCGTGGTCCCCATGTGCTCGTGGTGTGCCTGTCCTCGTGGCACCCACACCCACATCCTCGTGGTGCCCATGTCCTCCTGGCTCCCACATCCTCGTGGTGCACCTCAGCTCCAAGATGGTCCGAGCCAAAGCTGGGCTGCTTGGGGCAGGAGAGGACCATCCTCACAGAGCCAGGATGTCACCAAGGGAGGTGGCTTTGCAGAGCTCCCCAACTCTGGATGCTGGGTGCCAGGGCAGCAGAGAGTCTGGGGTGGCGAGGAGGAGGAGGGGGGGGC
>WEIS01073898.1:4201-14903 GCA_013389965.1 Todus mexicanus | reverse complement strand
CTAGCCCCTTGCCCAGCTCCGTTGCCCTTCTCTGGCCACGCTCCAGCCCCTCCAGGTCCTGCTGGGAGGGAGGGGCCCAAAGCTGAGCCCAGGATTGCAGGGGCGGCCTCCCCAGTGCCCAGGATTTGCAGGGGGACGCTCCCTGCCCTGCTCCTGCTGCCCAGCAGATCAACACTCCCACCCAACTTGATGTCATCTGTAAACCGACTGAGGGGGCCTCAATCACCTCAACATGGGTGCAGATGTTGGTGCAGATGTTGATGCAGGTGGTGTGGACANGAGATGAGTCCTCCCACCCACAGCAGCCCCACGGGCAAGGGGGGGCAGCCAGGGAGCCACCCAGGGGTGCTCAGGGCCTTGTTTTGGGATGTGGCAACAAGGCTGTTGATCTCAGCGCCCGGCTCTGCTCACCAGAGGGGTCAGGGTGCTGGGGTTCTGCGGGTGCTGGAGATGCGGATGCTGGTGTTGTGGGTGCTGGTGATGTGAGGACAGAGGCTCTGGGTGCTGGTGGTCTGGGTGCTGGGGGTGTGGGTGGGNCTCAGCGCCCGGCTCTGCTCACCAGAGGGGTCAGGGTGCTGGGGTTCTGCGGGTGCTGGAGATGCGGATGCTGGTGTTGTGGGTGCTGGTGATGTGAGGACAGAGGCTGAGGCTGCAGGTGGTAGAGGCGCTGGAGATGTCCCAGGGTGCTGGTGCTGAGGGTGCTGAGGTGTGGGTGCCGGTGCGAGTGGTGGGGGGCTGATGGTAGGGAGGTGGGTGTAGAGGCTGCAAGGGCAGGTGGTGGCATGACAGTGGTGTTGGGGCTGCAGGTGTTGGGGTGAATGTTGGGGGTGTTCATGGTTTGGGTGTAAGCGCTGAGGGTGCTGATGATGTGAGTGCAAGCGCTGGGTGTTGGAGACAGTGACCATAGAATTATAGAGTCATAGGATTGATCTGGANTGTCATCTGTAAACCAACTGAGGGGGCCTCAATCACCTCAACATGGGTGCAGATGTTGGTGCAGATGTTGATGCAGGTGGTGTGGACACGTGCTGGTGCTGGTGCTGGTGCTGGTGCTGATGCCCTGGGTGCAGATCCCAGAGATGCAGACGCAGTAGGTGATGTGGATGCCGGTGATGTGGGCACTGACATCAAGGACCAATGATGCTCCCATCCCAAACCCTCTCTGCATGCCCAGGCTGAACTCCCACCCCCACCACCAGCTGGGTGCTCCCTGCCCCGATGTACGTGCTGAGGGTGTCTCCTCCACCTGGCCATCCACACCCCAGCAACCACAGCTCCAGCCCCAAGCAAGAAGGTGTCTCCACTGCCTGCTGGGGGCCTGGGCAGGATGGATGATGCCCCAGCAGCTGGGGTAGGATGGGATCCAGCTCCTCAGCTCCTCACCCACCCTCCAGCCCGGGTACCACAGCAGGGACATCCCAGGACCTCCATCCCCAGCAGCTCTGCCCCACAGCTCACCACGCCCATCACCAACCACAGCACCCGAGTGACCCACCTGTGTCCCCTCCAGGCATCCAAGGAACCAGAGGAGCCACCCAACCCCATCTACCTCAACCTCCAGGAGCTGCAGGAAGAAGCCGCAGCCGCCGGCTCAGCCCCGGAGGAACCCGTCAGCTCCGTGTCGGATTGGGAAACCCACACGGACACGGAGAGCGGACACTTGTTTTATTATAACCCGGTGACGGGCGAGACCACGTGGGACTGTCCCTTTGGGCAGGCAGAAGATGGAGTGAGTCCCGCTGCCTCTCCCGCCTCCTCGCTCGCCCACAGCCCGGAGCTTCCCGAGTGGGACCAGTACGTGGACGAAGGCAGCGGACAGGCCTTTTTCTATAACCCGGTCACAGGTGAGACGTCGTGGGACCCTCCCCCCGCGGGAGACGGAGGCGGCTCCAGGGACATGTACCCTGGGGTGACGCCGTACGGTGCCATGGAGCAGAGGGTGAGCACCCAGCGAGGCGCGGGGCTGGGGAGGAGCGGCGGGAGAGGGGGTGGGCATGGAGAGGGTGGTGAGATGGAGATGGTGGAGATAAAATGGGGATGGGGATGGAGATGGAGGAGATGGCGAGGAGATGGAGATGGAGATGGAGATGGAGATGGAGATGGAGATGATGGAGATGGAGATGGAGATGATGGAGATGTTGGAGATGATGGAGATGATGGAGATGAGATGGAGATGGAGATTAGATGGAGATGGAGATGGAGATGGAGACGGAGACGAGATGAGATGAGATGAGATGAGATGAGATGAGATGAGATGAGATNATGGAGATGGAGATGATGGAGATGCTGGAGATGATGGAGGTGAGATGGAGATGGAGATGATGGAGATGAGATGGAGATGGAGATTAGATGGAGATGGAGATGGAGATGGAGACGGAGACGAGATGAGATGAGATGAGAGGTGTTGGGGATNTGAGAGGTGTTGGGGATGATGGAGATGAAGATGGGGATGGAGAAGGAGATGGGGATGGAGTTGGAGATGAGCTGGAGGAAATTTAAGATGAGATGAGATGAGATGAGATGAGATGAGATGAGATGAGATGAGATGAGATGAGATGAGATGAGATGAGATGAGATGAGATGAGACGAGATGGAGATGACGGAAATGATGGAGGTGAAAGTGGAGATGCAGACAGAGATAAGGATGGAAACAGATGGAGACAGACAGAGGTGCAGATGGAGATGGGAATAGAGAAGGAGATGGAGATTGGGGATGGTGATGGAGACAGAGATGGAGATGAACACAGAGATAGGGATAAGACTTGGAGATAGAGATGGAGACAGAAAGAGATGGAGATGATGGAGATGGGGCAGGCCCCACCTGGGCTGGCCATAGTTTGGGGATGTGAATGCTCTTGGTGGGGCACAAGATCTTGACTTGGGTCTTCTTTCCAGCCACCCACGCCAGAAGCAGACTATCCTGACCTGTCCCCAGATGAGCTGGAGGGTTATCCCGAGGAGGACTACTCACCCACGGGCTCCTACGATCAGGGAGCTGCGTTCTGTCTGTCCCCAAGGCGCCCCGAGGAGACGAGCTTCTCCCCGGGCTGGTACGGGCGCGGCCACCCCGAGGGAGCTGCCTTCTGCTCCGAGCACTTCACCTCTGACTCGGTACGGGGATGGGATGGGACGGGATGGGATGGGATGGAGATGGAGATGGACATCGAGATCGAGATCGAGATTGAGATGGGAACAAGAATGAGGATGTGGCAGAGGGACAGAGGTGGGAATAGGGACAAGAACAGGGATGAGGACCAGGATGGAGATAGGGAAAGGGGCAGGGATGGAGATGGGGACACTGATGGGAACAGGGTCTGGGACTGGGGTGGGAACAGGGATGGCATTTGGACAGGGATGGAGATGAGGACAGGGATGAGGATGGGGCCAGAGATGGGGACAAGGACAAGGGCAAAACTGGATGTCTGGCAGGGGACGAGCATCCTCATGGGGCCCCAGAAGCAGCGAGCAGGGGCTCTGGGGTGCTGTGGGTGCCAAGCCCAGCACCCACCCAGCGTGGGCACCTCTGTCCCTCCTCAGGTGCCCATGGGTGGCCGCCACAAGCGGGCCAGCAGCGGCTCCAGCCAGGACAGCGGGCTCTCGGCCTGGCACAGCACCGTGCCACCAGCGTCAGGGCTCAAGGAGGAGAAGGTGAGCACCCACCCAGCCCTTCCCCACCCCGGCAGCAGGGAGGGCAGGGCCAAAGCTGATCCCACCACCACCAACCACCACGCTTTGCCTTCCAGTTTAAAAGCCTCGAGAAAGCCGGGGTGCTCAACCGGACCAAGATGTTGGACAGAGGGAAGCGGCTCCGGTAAGGGCATCCCAGGGTCCCCCACCACCGGAGAAAGGAGTCCTGGGGGGGTGGAGGGGCAGGGGCTCTGCTGTCCTCCTGCCTGACCCCTGCTCTGCTCCCCAGCAAGAACTGGAGCTCCTCCTGGACCGTGCTGGAGGGAGGGATCCTCACCTTCTTCAAGGACTCCAAGCATTCGGCTGCTGGTGCCTTGGTAAGAGCCCCAACGCCCTCGGTGGGACCAGCACCCATGGGATGAGGCCAGCACCCACAGGATGGGGCCAACATCCACACGATGGATGAGGATGGGGCCAGACAGGGCCAACACCCATGGAATAGAGCCAGCACCCATGGAATAGAGCCAGGAGCCATGGGATAGGACCAGCCATGGGATAGGACCAGCACCCAGGTGATTTGTGACAGGACAAGAGGGCACAGCCTGAAGCTGCACCAGGGGAGGTTTAGGTTGGATGTTTGGAAGCTCTTCCTCACAGAAAGGAGGATAAAACACTGGAATGGGCCGCCCAGGGAGGGGGTGGAGGCACCGTCCCTGGAGGGGTTTAAGGCCAGACTGGATGCCACACTTAGTGGCAGGGTTTAGCTGAGTGGTGGTGGTAGGTCCTAGGCTGGACTCGATGATCTCAGAGGGCTTTTCCAGCCTTAATTATTCTGTGATTCTATGAATGAGACCAGCACCCATGGGACAGGCCCAACGCTGGGCTGGATCCCCACAGCTCCTGTGTGGGACCCCAGGCAGGGTAGCAGGGTGAGACGGGAGGAAGCGGTGCCTGACCCAGCCCCCCCTCCCAGACCCAGCACCCAGCACCCGCCGCCCGGATGCAGAAGCTGCCGTGGGTCTTGCAACACCCTGTGGTGACGGCGGCAGAGGAAGGAGAGGGGATGGAACCAGACACTTGGGGAGGGGGATTCGATGCCAGCCCCACTGCTGGGACATGGGTGCAGGGCTTCGTCAGGGGGGGCTGCTGGACAACAGGGATGGAGGGGGACTAGGGGGANCTGGAGGGGTTTCCAAGCTGTGGAGATGTGGTGCTGAGGGACACGGGGCAGTGGTGCCCTGGCAGTGCTGGGGGAACGGTTGGACTCGATGTTCTCAAAGGTCTCTTCCAACCAGAAGGATTCTGTAATTCCGTTATTCTGTGCGGTGCTGTCACCAAGGGGCACCCTAAAGCTCAAAGCCTCCAGGGTCCCTGGTCAGGGCTGGGGACATCCCATGAGCTGATGGTGTCTGTAGGGTCTGGCTGTCCCCAGTCTGGTGGCCACAAGACTCACCCCACAGCAGCAGCACCGTGTCCCCATCCCGCAGTGAGACCCCAGTGCCATGGGAGGGATCAGTGATGTCCCATGGGGTACATTTGCCACTCCTGCCTTTCTGGAGGAGGAAAACCCGGAACCTTTCCCCGCAGAGCAGAGCCCTGGTGTCCCCATCCCTTCTGGGTGGGTGCCACCCTTGTCCCCTTGCTCCCACAGCGGCACCCCAGCACCCTGACCACCCCCGAGCACACGGTGGAGCTGCGCGGGGCCACCCTCTCCCGGGCCAGCAAGGACAAGTCCAGCAAGAAGCACGTCCTGGAGGTGAGCCGGGTGACAAGGGGGGGACATCAGTGACCCATCGGGGTCCATGGGTGGCCTGCGGGGTGGTGGCAATGCCAAGACCTGCCCAGTTCATCCCACCAGCCCTTGAGGGGAGGCAGGGGCATGGGGAGACATCACTGAGCTGGGAGCAAAGGGGCACCTTATGCTGTCAGCCACTGCCCCTCTCCCATGGACATGGAGACGTCACCAGGGGATGTCCCCATTCCTAGAGGTGTTCTTCCTCTTGGGCTTTGCATGAGGAGGAGATCTCCAGCCGCCCCAGCTCGCCGTTGAACGGCAGCCACATCAGTGTGATGAGTTGGGCACCGTTCTCAGCCCCCAGCTGGCCCCCAAAGCCGGGCAGTTGTGGCCAACCAAGGGCAGCCCCGTGGTCCTTGCCCTCACCTCTGCCCACGCTTCCCACAGCTGAGAACACGGGAGGGCTCCGAGTTCCTCATCCAGCACGACTCGGAGCAGATCATCGCCGCCTGGCACAAGGCGATCGCCGACAGTATCGGCAGGCTGGTGAGCACCCACCGCCACCACCCGTGCCCCCCACCCTGCCACCCTGGGGATGGGCACAGGAGTCTGACGCTGCCCCTTCCCTAGGGCCCCGACTTCCATGGTGAGGAGGACACCGAAAGCGGGGCTGAATTCGGCTCCCGGGAGAAGCTGGCGAGCGGCGAGGAGAGGAGGGCAGGTGAGCTCGGGCACAGCCACGGGCACTGGGCTGGCACCGGCCACGGGGCAGGGTGAGCTGAGGTGGCCACTCTGCGGTGTCCCAGCTCCCCAGGGTCGGGGGGATGTGCCAGGAGTATCCCAGACCCTTGGGACGATGCTGATGTCCCCTGTCCCCACCAGGGGCCGGGCAGGGGATGGGCAGTGCCAGCGGAGACAACGACTCCAGCAAAGTCCGGAACAAACTCCGCAAGTTCCTGCAGAGGCGGCCGACGCTGCAGTCCCTGCGCGAGAGGGGCTACATCAAGGGTGGGTGCTGGCCTGGGGCTACAGCAAGGGTGGGTGCTGAGGATGGGGCTGGATCAAGGGGGGGGGCTGAGGATGGGGCTGGATCAAGGGGGGGGGCTGAGGATGGGGCTGGATCAAGGGGGGGGGCTGAGGATGGGGCTGGATCAAGGGGGGGGGCTGAGGATGGGGCTGGATCAAGGGGGGGGGCTGAGGATGGGGCTGGATCAAGGGGGGGGGCTGAGGATGGGGCTGGATCAAGGGGGGGGGCTGAGGATGGGGCTGGATCAAGGGTGGGTGCTGAGGATGGAGCTACACCAAGGGTGGGTGCTGGATGGGGCTGGATCAAGGCTGGGTGCTCATGCGGGTCCCCAGGCTGGAAGGTGAGTGGGGCCAGCAGAGGATGGAGTTGGGCCAACCCAACCCTGACCCAGTGTCTCAGAGATGGGCTTGGGAACGTCCCATCACCTCCAGCCACCCCAGTGTCACACCGGGGTGGGAACAGGACCTTCTGGGATGTCCCCAGCCCTGTTCCCAACCCCAGACCCAGCACTGGCCGTTCTCCGAGTGTCCCCTGGCCATGCTGATGTCCCCGTTGGTTTCTTCAGATCAGGTTTTCGGGTGCTCGCTGCCGACGCTGTGCGAGAGGGAGCGGGGGACGGTGCCGCGCTTCGTCCTCCAGTGCATCCAGACCGTGGAGAGGAGAGGTACCACCTCGGGGACCGGGACAGTGACAACCCAGGGGGCACCGGCATGGGGACAGCTCTGGGGAAAGCCCACATTGGATGGTTGGGTACCTGGAATCCCAGTTCTGGCTGCTGCAGGCACCAGCACAGCCATACTGGTCGCTGCCACCATGTGCCACCGGCTGTGGGCAT
Organism: Todus mexicanus; assembly: GCA_013389965.1. Classification (NCBI taxonomy): domain Eukaryota; kingdom Metazoa; phylum Chordata; class Aves; order Coraciiformes; family Todidae; genus Todus; species Todus mexicanus. The sequence continues at coordinate 7,679 of WEIS01073898.1, read as the reverse complement.
CTTCCAGGGGACAGTGGGGACACGTGGGTACCCAGACTGCCCTCGCTGGTGGCTGATGTCACATCCCAGGGTGGGTTGTGGTTGACTTGGAGCTTTCCTCTCACCTCCACCCGCGTCCTCTGCCAGGTCTGGACATCGATGGGCTGTACCGGGTCAGCGGCAACCTGGCCACCATCCAGAAGCTGCGCTACAAAGTGGAGCATGGTGAGGTCAACCCTGGTGGCGACAGGGAGGGCAATGGGACATAAGCCCCCTGCAAGGCCAGGGTGGTGGGGCTCTGGCTGGAGAGGGACGGGATGGGGTCCCTCACCCATCCCTGGAGTGCTGGGACCCACCTGAGGCGCTGCCCTGGCCCCACAGACGAGCAGCTGGACCTGGATGATGGGCACTGGGAGGACATCCACGTGGTCACCGGGGCGCTGAAGCTCTTCTTCCGGGAGCTGCCGGAGCCGCTCATCCCCTTCGGCCACTTCGACAAGTTCATCGCTGCCATCAGTGAGGCCTGGGGTGGGGTGGGATGGAGATGGGGACAGGGATGGGATGGGATGGGATGGGATGGGATGGGATGGGATGGGATGGGAAGGGATGGAAAGGGAAGGGATGGCATGGCATGGCATGGGATGACATGGCATGGCATGGTATGGCATGGGAATGGGGACAGTGATGGGGATGGGGGTTACAGACAAGGACGGAGACAGGGACAGATGCTCCAGCTGCCAGACCCAGCACCCCACCGTGTCTCTCCTCCTCCTGCAGAGATGCAGGACCCGGCCAGGCGAGGCCGGGGTGTCCGTGACCTGGTGTTCTCCCTCCCGCCCTCGCACCACGACACCATGAAGGTTCTCTTCCGCCACCTCTGCAGGTGACACCCACCTCCCTTCCCTCCAAAGCCGGTGACAAGCCCTGGGTTTGGGGACATGCCGCGTGACCCCGTCTCTCCTCCCCACAGGGTTATCGAGTACAGGGAGGAGAACCGCATGTCGGTGCAGAGCATCGCCATCGTCTTTGGCCCCACACTGCTGCGGCCGGCGAACGAGGAGGCGAACATGGCCATGCACATGGTCTTCCAGAACCAGGTGGTGGAGCACATCCTCAACCAGTACAGCTATATCTTCCCCGACGGCTAAAACCTCCTTGGGGACACACGTGGGGACAAGCCCAGCACTGGGGACATGAAGGAGCAACATCTCAGGGGAAGGACCTTGGACGATGGGTGGTGGCCATCGTGGGTTTGATGAAGGGCAGCACGATGGCCCAGCTCGCTCAGGATGGGTGCCAGAGCTGGGGACACCCTGAGCACCCCGTCCTCCTCTGCCGCCCACTCCCGCTGGGGACAGAGCCATGGAATTGAGCCCCAGAGGGGGTGTGGGGCTTGGGGGGGTCCTCGTTGGGGTCAAGAGGGGATGATGGAGCCCTGAGGTCCCCAGGCTCACCAGGGCCAGTGGCACAGATGAGAATGGAAGATGAAGGATGGAAGGTGGAGGGTGGAAGATGCAGGGTGGAGGGTGGAAGATGGAAGATGAAGGGTGGAGGATAGAGGATGTAGGGTAGAGGATGGCAAATGAAGGATGGAGGGTGGAGGATGAAGGATGCAGGGTGAAGGGGGGAAGATGAAGGATGGAAGGTGGAGGGTGGAAGATGGAAGATGAAGGGTGGAGGATAGAGGATGTAGGGTAGAGGATGGAGGATGACGGATGGAGGAGGATGGAGGATGGAGGGTGGAGGATGAAGGATGCAGGGTGAAGGGTGGAAGATGAAGGACGGAGGATGCAGGGTGGAGGATGATGGAGGATGGAGGGTGGAGGGTGCAGGGTGGAGGATGGAGGATGAAGGATGGAGGGAGGCAGGGTGGAGGATGGAGGTGCCCAGCCAGTCAGTGCCCGCAGGGACGGTGCCACCGGCAGGGTGGCCGGGCTGTGCCACAGCAGGAGCCGGCATCCGGCACGAGCCCATCGCCATATGCCCGAATAAAGAGCCCGTTCAGCTGTGAGAACAAGATGTTGGGGACAGTCCTGGGGACACCGGTGGTGGCACGGGGGGGCTTGGTGCCACTTGGGGACAAGATGTGCCCTTCGTACCCCATGAGGACAAGGGGACCTTGGCATGCCCAGAGGGACAAGGCTTCAGGCAACCACAGTGACCATGTCCCCTCTGCTCCGGGGACCTTTCCTGGCTGGTCCTGGTGCACCTCCTGCCATCACAGATGCCACCATGGGCAGCAACCGGTGTGGGACACGAAAGGGACAGGGAGGGATAGAGCTGAACTGCTCTGGGGACACGAAAGGGCACAGCAGGGACACGAGGAGGATGCTTTGGGACACGGTGGCGATGCTTGGAGACACAACGGGGGCAGGTCGGCGTGTGACGGGGGGTTGGGACACGGTGGGGATGGCTGAGATGCGGTAGGGACACTTTGGGGTGCAGGATGGACACTTGGGGACTAAACAAGGGCACTGTGGGGTGTGCTGGGGGTACTCGGGGATGTAATGGGGACACTTTGGGACATGTTGGGAAGTGAGAGGGATGCTTTGGGGTGCATCAGAGATACTTTGGGGCACAGGGAGATACTTTGGGACAGGAGGGGACACTTCAGAGGTGCAGCAGGGAAAATTTGGGACCCTTTGGGAGACAGTGGGGACACTTCGGGGTGCAGCAGGGCCATTTTGGGACACCTCGGGAAGTGAGGTGACATGACAGGGACACTTTGGGATGATGTGGGGACACTTGGGGACACAAGAAGGTACTTCGGGACAGGAGCAGACACTTCAGGGGTGCAGTGGTGGTAGTTTGGGATGTGAGAGGACATGATGGGGACACTTTGGGACACTTTGGGGTGCAGTGAGGACACTTAGGGACACCTTGGGACACTTTGGGGCACAATAAGATGCTTTGGGACAGGAGAGGATGCTTCAGGGGTGCAGTGAGGGTAGTTGGGGACACCTTGGGACACAATGGGGACAGTTTGGAGTGCAGTGGGAACACTTTGGGACACTTTGAGGTGCAGTGGGCACACTTTGGGGTGCTGCAGGGGCACTTTGGGATGCTTTGGGGTGCAGTGGGGACACTTTAGGGTGCTGCAGGGGCACTTTGGGATACTTTGGGACACTTTGGGATGCATTGGGGACACTTTTGGACACTTTGGGGTGCAGTGGCAACACTTTGGGACACTTTGGGGTGCAGTGGGTACACTTTGGGACACTTTAGAATGCACTGGGGACACTTTGGGACACTTTGGGGCACACGGAGATGCTTCGGGACAGGAGGGGTCGCTCCAGGGGTGCAGCAGCGGGGGTAGTTTGGGAACACTTTGGGGTTCAGCGGGGACACTTTGGGGTGCTTTGGGACACTTTAGAGTACAGAATGAACACTTTGGGAATACTCTGGAGTTCAGCGGGGCCTACCTGGGACCCCCCTCGGGTCCCCCCCGGGCCGGGGTCTCGGGGGGCGGTGCCGGGCGATGGGGGGCGGGGGGATCCCT
>WEIS01073896.1:0-21813 GCA_013389965.1 Todus mexicanus | reverse complement strand
TTGACACCCACAGGAGAGATGCTTATTCCAAAAAAAAAAAAAAAAGGTTTCATTTTCTTGCTAAAAATACATGCAAAATTTTCTCCTCTCCCCATTCTCATTAAAGTAAATGTAGAGAAACTCAAGTTGTATAAAAATAATGCCAAAGGAACCACCCAGAGAGTATTCCCTTACCCACAGCTATTTTGTATAAAGTCTATACATTCCTGAACTGCGTGTGTAGACACATCCTTCAGATCCAGAGGTCTTTCTTCAGCCTAGCTTATTTCCTTTGAAGTTGTGGCATGACACATTGAATTCATTTTACCCTAACACAAATTGTACACAAGGCATGAGTTTGGGGAAATAATCCATTATTACAATATACAAATCCTGTTCCTGCAGCTACAGAATGGATTCCAGCTCTTCCTGGCCTCACTGAGCGTACATCTGCCCTGATTAAAGACCTGGTCACGGGGGACAAACTTCATTTCCGTATAAAGGCTATAAACTTGGCTGGTGAGAGCGGAGCTGCAGTAATCAAAGAGCCCGTCACTGTTCAAGAGATCCTGCGTGAGTATCTAGACTAAATCTTACTCCTCTATTTCCTCTGGACAAAATTCTGCCTCTGTCTGAGAATAACACCCAAACAGCTCTTTCACTTCAACTAGGCACCACCTGATATGTTCTGATCCTGAGAATATTATTACACTGTCCAGGTCTTATATTTCTAAAGTGTAGCTCTTAAAACAAAATCCTACTTCTTACTTTCAAAATAGATATTTCAACTCCTGTAACAGTCCTGTCAGCATTGAAAAGACATATTGTAAGATCTGGCTTTCTACTGAAAAAGCTGTTACCTGACTGCAAAATGACCACATTGGCTACGGCAAGACATCTATTTAACTAAAAGCAGTTATCTGTACTTGATTGCCCTCAGTTATTAATTAACACCGTGCATATCACCCAGCAGCAGTAGATTATAACTCATTTGACTGCTGTCCAAGAGATAAAGAGCTGCTAACAGTGGATTCCTCAGCCTCAACTCACACCAAGTGAGTGACAGAGTCTCACTGACAGTTAAATGACTCCGTACACATGAAACCAAGTTGTAATGCATCTCAAAGCCAAATGCACATGAAGACAGATACTCCAGCTGTATGTTAAGAAACTCTCTGTAAACAACTGGGAAAAGAACAAGGAGCACACGGAGAACACAAAGCTTTCCAGTGAGGTAGAGAAAAGCAGGGGCCACATCAAAAAAGCGTGCACTAAGGTCCTCTTTCTAGATGAAAAGAGACTCTGCTCCTTCACCTCAAGGAAATATATCCGAATGACTGTATAAAGATAATGGAAATCTATTGATGGCTTTACTTTCTGATAACCAAGCTCATAATTATCTCCAAATGGCAATTAAGAAGCTGCAATATCAATATCACATAGATTAATCATAGTCTATAATGACTCTTCTATTGCAATATACCATTTGTCCCATCCCTTCTATTGAACTTCTCCAGAGAAACAAAGCCCACATAGAAGGCTCACATCTAACTGGAGCCACACAAATCTGGCATTTTAGACAGGACACAGTTTTACAAATCCTGCTGCCGCTGAAACCTGCTCAGTTGTAAATTTCTAACTGAGATTTGCTACTCAACTTGTATCCAGTAGTCAAATAGATTGGAAAGTACCTGGAGAGTTGACTACTCCCTAACTGTATAAATATTGTCCACAGAATTTTCTTATCCTCACAAGTATCCAAGCCTCTCCCCTTTTGATTTTTTTCTTATTTGTGCTCTAAGAAATATTTCTAAGAAATCTTGACTAATGCTTAACTGCAGAGCGTCCCAAAATCTGGTTGCCACGCCATCTCAGACAGACTCTGGTGAAGAAAGTGGGCGAGACAATCAACATTGTGATTCCTTTTCAGGTATGTGTTGGCTTCTATTTTGTCGTGGTTATTTATCATTACTTATCTAGAGCATTTTCCCCTTAGGCAAGTTCCCATTGCTTCACTGCTCGAGCACTATTGCATGAAGTATGGCTGGTGATTTAAAAATCCCTCTCAAACATTAAAGCAAGGAAAAAAAATACAAATCACTCCTCCTTCAGTCATGTTTGTTTGTTTTACTAGCAGCTTCTTCCATAATCCCTTCTTTTGGGAAAAAAAAGTAAATGCTGTAGGTACCAACCTGTTCATGCTTATTGACCACATACACCAAAGTACTCAAGCACATGAGAGTTCAACCAACTACGATTCTGGAGCCGAGACACATGATGTTATCGGGCAACTTCTTTGCCAAAAGCGTGTATGCTCATTTATGAAAGGCCAAGTACAAAACTTTGTACATAAATGTAATATCACAATAAGCGCTATACAGAACCTACGTGTAAACAAAGGATAGTTTGGGTATTACTCTAAGATCAAGATGTCAACCACACCAGCTAATCAGGAGTGCAAATGTGTAACTACACATGCTGCTATGGCTTGCACTGAACTGCTGAAATAGACACAGAGGCTGACATAACCACCCTCCCTGTCTGGGCAGTTTCTGCAGCTGTAATGACTATTCATAAAACGCTACATGCATTTTTTTCAGATGCAAGACTGTAATATCAATACAGTGCAAGAATCAGTGTGTGAAAGGATAAGGTTTTCCGAGCGAGATGTAGGAAAAGAAATTGTAAACTGCAGACTCTAGCTCTGACAGATATTCTCAGTAAAAACAGATGCCATTTAATCTAGTCCTCATTAATAACCTGGAGAAACTAAAATTTCTCTGCTGTCCAGGGTTAACAGTGACTACATTCATAAATGTCATTAGTGAAGAGTTCTGTAGCTCTCATGTAAACGATGCTGGAGATAAGCAAAACAATTTTTCAGCCAGGGCTGCAATTACCTATAGTTTTATTTGGGCAGTACCAGCAGGAAAAAACTAAAAAATCTATGAGAGCAAACTCTGTGTAAAATAAAGTATACGTGTCTTTTGCGCTGTGGACACTGGGTTACACGAAAAGTTATTTTTTACAAATGCATATCTAGTCAGTAAACAGCTGCCAAGCAACACAGGCAGTAAACGCCTTGAACTGCATGCTTGCACGACTTCAACATGATTGCACACTTATTTTTCTTTCATGTTTCTTATCTCCAAATCCGCTCAAGTGGCCCCTGCACTGAGGTCAAGCCACATGCAAAATTAAAGATTTTACATCTGATAATTGAGAAAGATAAGTCTTAAAAAATAAACAGATTTTTGCTGCTTTGATGTCTGAGTTGAAGGCAATTTGCGCAAATTTGACAAGCCATCCCATAAGCAGAAGAAACTACAGAATTTGGCATTCTGTGTATTTGCATCTTATGTCCCCTGCATCAGCATCCTCTCCACATCAGGACGTGTTGCTTTGGCTTAGAGCAGCCTCAGTGCAGCATCCCTGGAGCTTTGCCGGGTCTTTGCCCGCTCCCCTAGGCAGTCCTCACTGACGCATCCTCAGTTCCCCAGGCTGAATAAAGTAAATGCAGCAGCTAATGCAGAGCTTCATTTACCCTGCCAGATCATCCAGCTGGTGCCAAACAAAACAGATCAAGACCTAGTCTTTCCGACTTTCCCTCCGCGAAGGCACTGAGGTTTCCGTGTTTCACCCCAACATCAGTTTTCACGAAACTGCACTAATCGTAGAGATTCCTAGTGCATTGTCAAACGGAGCTGAAATGAACCAACTGATTCAAAAGTTGAGTGACTGACTGACAGTCATGAGGTATAAACTCTTGTCTTACCTCAAACGTTTGGTTAACAAAAAAAAGCTAAAATCTACCCATCAACACCAAGTTTTAGCCTGAGAACAAAGCCAGAGGGTTTAATCAAGAGGTATTTTTTGAATGAAACAAATTTGTAGTTCTGAATTGCAGCAATAGCTCCGATTCTTGATCCTGCAAAAGCTGTTTAAAATATGCAAAATCAAGGATCTTTCAAAAAAAAAACCCAACGCAAAAGTATGATTTCACTTTACCTTATTACATCTATTTAAGAAAATACATAGATGTGGTGGCAGCATTCGAATCACAGAAAGGATATAGGAGAACACACAGAAATACTGGATTTCCTGCAAACCCTGAGCTAGGGAGCACAAGCAGGTAGACTATAACTGAAGTGTCAGTGTCTTCCACTACTCAGCTCCTGTGCAACCCCCCCAGTCACTACAGTGTTATTGAAATTCTATTAAACACCTTGTCAGGGCACTCCGGGCTAAATGCTATTTGCAAATCTATTAAAATCTTTAGATTAACATGTACAGAAAAAAAAAGTACAACCTTATTCCTAACCGCTTCTCTGCTGAGTGCATTAAGGAGGTGGGACATCCTGCTGAAAGGAAGGCAATCAACGTGTTCCTTGCTTCAAAATTAATGACACGAGCACCTGATGGAAGGGCTATTATGCGCTGTTAGTGGATAAAATTCATAGCATAGCTGAGCAATGTTCTTGTGCATCATCTATATGGGCACCTGAACATCTAAAAGCATTTCAATGCGTTCTTTCCTGGCAGCAAACACCCTGAGGTTTCTCTGGGGTGCTGTTTACCCACTCTGTCACTCACTGTTCTCTCTCGGATTACCTTTTACACATTGCAGAAATCCAATCCTCTGAACTGTGTATTAGGAACATGCTTTCTATCTGTGCATGCTTTTCACAGTCTATAAATATAAGAGTATATGAAAACCAACACTTGGAACACTTGCAGTCTTTCACTGGCACTCCTAACACCTCAAAAAAGGAGGTGCTATGAGTGACACATCTGACCAGCCAGAACAACAGTAGCAAAGCTTGATTTACAGTCAGTGTTTCTTATGATAAAGATAATTCTATGGTTTCTCATCCTCATTTTTGCCAAGATATTTCGGGTCAATCCTCAATTCACCTCACTAATCGATCCAAGAACTATTAAATCTTGTAGTCAGTCTGTCAATCTAGCCAAGTATCGGTCTTGACAAATTAGAAAGGTAAATAAAATTTCCATATAATTATACCATTTTAAATAGATTGGTTTTATCTTGATAAGATGTCCATAGCCAAAATTTTAAAGCAGAATCCTCATATCATTCTAAAATATACACGTGAAAGTAAAACAGAGTCAATTTCTCTCACATCAAGTTCACCAATAACCAGCATGGATAAGGAAAAAAACCAACAGGAGCCCTACATCCTTTCCTATGTTCAAGAATTTCTACTATACCTTCCTGCTGACAAAGGGAAGCCACGTCTCCCTCTCAGAGGTTTTTGCAAGAGTCCTGTGAAAGGAGACCAGTGTGAAGGTTCACTACAACTGGACAAAACACTCTTGTATCTAATATTTCAGAGCTACAGGCCTGAGGTGGCTTGGCAGAAGGCAGTATGAAAATCAGCTACCAGACAGGGAAAACGGAAGCTCCAAACCCATTGCTCATTCAGGTTTTACTATCAACCCTGATGTAAAATCAGTTACAATACTTCTGATGATTTATATGCCAGGGAGAAATGTATCTATTAAAGAACAGCAATTTCTAGTGCTTTAGACATCCTCCGAGTGAAAATTTGAACAGATCTTGGCCTCACTTACAAAATAAGTTTTTTTACTAATACCACAGGAAAAAAAAAATTGCACAGACTTTGAGCAAACCCCAGACAAACCTGAAACAAAAGTGCAGCAAAGCCCAAAGACTTATTGTTATTCTGCCTACCTTAAGGCACCTAAACGAAGCACCTGAATATCCTAATCTGCCCCTGCAGCTTAACACATGAGACAGTCTCAGATTCTGTTCTGGACATCACAGAATTGAGGAGCCTTCCCCGAGGGGCTTCCGCTGTGGTTCACTCGAGGCGCAGGGCAGGGTATGTCCTAACTTCATTGCCTTAACCATCTGTTCCAGGGCAGCCTAAGGAGATCTGACTGCTGGCTTGGATAGTCTCACCTTCCCTCCCCACCCATTAGAGCTCCTCCTGAAATTCATCTAGCCCTGTACTGCACTGTTTCACCATGCTCACTCATCTGGAAAAATTGTGAAAAATCTTAGTTATTTTCTGCTAGACTGGCTATAAATACACTTCATAAACATGATGTGGCCCTTGTTTGTTTGGAGTTGTACTGTGGAAGTAATACTCAATGTTTGAAGAACTAAATATTATCTATCAGTTTTCCTGGAAATGGCTGAGGCAGTGATGTAAACTGCAGATAGCTTAACTGATTCCACACCATCTTCTGTGGGTGCTGCAACACTGACTCTTCAGGCTGACGGTCACCAAAACCATTTTTGCTATCCAGAAGGAATTATGCAGCAAGTTGCACTTAAAGATTATAACAATTTTTCACATGTTTGTCTGCAAGGAAACAGATATTGGGAAGTACTTAGAGAGGTTGCTATCTCAACTCTCCATATTCAATTATGCTTTCTAGACCTACAGATCACTAAAAAACCATTAAGAAATAAAATTGGAAACCTCTTATACCCTAAAAACAGTTCTTAAAAATCCTTTTTTTTTCTCTTCAGGGTAAACCAAGACCCAAAATCATATGGATGAAAGATGGTCAACCTCTAGACTCCAAAGATGTGGGAATTCGGAACAGCAATGCAGATACAATCCTTTTCATCAGAAAGGCAGAGCTTCACCACTCGGGAGCATATGAAATCACCCTTCAGATAGAAAACATGGCTGACAAAGTTGCAATAACAATGCAAATCATAGGTAAGAAACTGACAACACCAACATTACGCATATCACACAAACCAGGGTATACCAAAACAATCCTGAGATCCAGCTACCTCAGACTCCCTTCTCTGCCAGTGTTTGGTGGCAGATGACCAGGGCAAAGCTCTGAGGAGGGTTAGCACATCACTTAACTTTCCTAGTCTATATCCAGAGCTTGAAATATTCAGTGCCTAGAGCCTTTTGGAGCTAGTAAGTTATGTGCATGTCCCATAGTGCTTGAGGGATTTATCTTTTTTTTGCTATGATTTTACCCAGTCAATGTTTAATCCACACCTTATTTCAGAACCCCAATACCCTTTTGTAAGGAATTTGTTTAAGTGTATGTACAACTGCCTACTTGGTTAGAGTCTCTCTCCTGACAGTCTCATTTGATATCCCCTACACCAAATAATCATTTTGCTAATCTTTTCCGTGCTACTCATCATTTATTAGCCTTCAGTCCCTCTCCTCAGTTAGCTTTCTCAAGTTTTAGACAAATAGTTTATTTTCAAAAAGATGCCATTCCATGTCTTCGATCATTGTTATCACCCTTCATTCTATCGCTCAGTGAGGGAAAGAATTTGAGAGTGCCGATATTTCTGTGAATAGCTACATTGTCCTCGAAAAAGGAAACTGGAACCCCCAAATGGATATACTCCTAACAGGGTTTCTTCAGCAGACCAAGACAGTGAAGATAAAATCATCGCAGTAATTGTGCTCTACTGCACTCTACTGTTCCAAGAATTAGAAATGACAAGACGCAGCCCTGTGGCCTTACTCTCTTAAATTAGCTTCTGTAGGGGCTTATTCTCCGCTATACAATTTATAGTCTCTTTTATGGTGTCATTTCAAAGGAATGCCCTGCCCAAATTTCAGTAACTTCCCTTGGGATTCTGAGATATATCCTGCCACCTTGGTTACTCAGATTTCATTAATGTTTAGCCAAAAGTCTTCTATTTCTCCTCATTACAGCTCTATATAACATTCTGGATAGTTGCTTTTATTTTTCTTTCCCCACAGTTCCACACCATCATCCCAAATTTCCCCCGATGTATAAATGCATTTTTTAGAATATGTATTTTGGCACAAAGAGGGTACTAAAACACAACTCCTAGTGCTCTGGAACTGAAGACACAATGCTGACTTTATTCTCCTGCTAATTTTATAAAATAAAGTAGGCAGAACAGGTGCGCAGTGGTGCCAACAATGAACAAGAAAAGGTACAACAAACTGGAGCAAATATGTCTCAATAATGCCAGCTGCTGCTGCTCAAGGGGATGGCTGCAGCTCTGCAGCAGGAAAATCACTAAGTGGCAGCTAAAACAAAGTAACCCCCGTGGACTCAGAAAAAGGGGATGACTGCACCCTGCACACCGAAGTACACTCCTAAAACTGGTCAGTGACTCTACATTCTAGCACAGTGCTCTGACAGTCTAGTACTAAGTACCTTTCACCCCTCATTTGCCACAAAACCCCAGACACAGACCATTTTAAAGAGTTACATCATATTAAAATAATGAATGAATGAAAACAGCAACTCTTTTTACTGATCTTAAATCATGTCAGTGTTGGAGGACAGCCATTAAACTTTATACTTTTGGGGCAGCTTGCTCAAGAGGAGAAAGGGCTTGTAACATACACAGGTACTTCTGCAACCAAGGCATCGACTCTAACCCTTGATTCTATCACTCTTTCTATCAGAGCAACCTCTTCTCAATTCTCGTTCCAATTTGTCTTTATCTCAACCCTTCAAGCCCCACACTGAGTACCAAAAGGGACTGTCATGGTTTCGCTTCTGCTGGCAGCTGAACACCACACAGCCACTGCCCACCCCCTCCACACTCCCTCCTGGAGGGTGGGAGGAGAATTGGGAGCAAAAGAAAGACCTGAGACTCGTGGGGTTCAGATCACGATAGTTTAATAAAACAGCCCGAAGAGAAAAAACACCAGCACTAATGAAACAAGAGAGAGAGCACGTGAAAAAAACTGGGAAGGCTCTACCTGTACTCGAAACACCCCGTCCTCTGCTCCTGCTCCACACACACCACACGCTACAGCAAGCTGAAAATAGAAAACCCTCGGCCGGGGCAGCCTTGCCCTTATATAGGGGCAGGACTCGGGGTGAGATCCACTGTCCCATTGGATGGCTCAGCTGTCTGTCCTGGCTGGGCCCCCCCAGCTGCAGCCCCTCCCGATTGATTGGGCCAGCAACTGCTGCTCATAATGAGCCCGAGCCCAACCCAGGACATAGCTGTACCACCGTGGGTAGATGTAACAATTAATTAAAAATTCAAAAGGGATTGGTTATCACATTAATCGAATAGTAGGTTAAGGCTCGAAGTCTTAATAAAGTCACATTTTGAAGTTGTTCCCCCACAAATTGTGTCTATATATATGTACATGAAGCCATACATAAGAATGTCTTAAATGTACACACACACACACACACACATTCCTGAAGTCTCAGCTCTTCCAGTAGATTAGTGAATTAACAGATGACCTGCCCTCTCTTTTTGTTTAGTTTTGAAGGGAAGTTCCCGGGTAATTGCTTTTAGATAACGAGGAGCAGTAAGGGACAGGCTTCAAAATGTACCTGTCCACTGAGGCCTCCCCAATAGTGTCCTTTTTCCTTCCACTGCACCTACGCTGTGTTTTTCGTCCATTTGCCAATCTCTTCCCATACTACTTAAACCAACTGCCATCACCAAGATCTCCCCAATTTGACAAAGCATTGTGTAAGCATCTCTTTAAACCAAAAACTAGCTGTTGTGTAGGTACATCTGTAGGTAAGCACACAGAAAAACACCTGCAAAACCAGGCAGAGGGTTGTAATAGCAGGTAGAATTGAAAACAATGGACCAGTTGCTAAATGTCACAACGTCTGTCTCCTGTTAGATTATAATACGCTCACTCAGGGCTTGTAGAGCTGCGTCCACTGAGACTGGGGCAGTTTTCATATCCGTACAGGTATTCATATGTAGCATCCAAATTCCTCACTTCACATCACAATAGATTGGTTTCTGTATAATGAAGATACACATCTAGAAATACACCCAGATGTTTCCCTTTAAGTTGTGGTTCAAGATACCAACAAATATATTGCCACGTCTTCATAAGCAGCGTCATTCATTTGACAACACGTTACCATTCCCTACTTCAGAGGCAGGGAAGAAAAGGAGAGAAGGCTTTACCTGCAGTTGGCAGCTGCTGCAGAAGCAGCTGACAGTGGCAAAGCAAGTCATAAAACTGTAGTAGAAGAGTTAATCACGCCCACCCAAACTACACAAACTTCTTATTCCATTTTAAGGAAAAGCTGGTGTGGTTGCTGTTACTAATTCTACTGTGCTGTGTGTTTCTCGGTAGCTTTCAGGCCTCTCAGAAGAGGATTAAGAGGGTATTCGAAAGCTTCCCAACTCTCCTGTTTACAGTCTCAGCTTCACATGAATGAAGTGCATTGCCCTGGAACAATTGCAGATGGCTGTGGAGTTCTGTTTGTTCCCTGCACGGGAGGGAATGACAAAGCTCGGGGATCCTGAGCCAAAAGCTGAGGGTTTTTTCATGTCTCCTCTGCAGACAAGCCTGGTCCTCCTCAGAATATAAAGCTTGTAGATGTCTGGGGATTTAATGCAGCGCTGGAGTGGACACCTCCACAAGATGATGGCAATGCACAGATCTTGGGCTACACGGTCCAGAAAGCTGACAAAAAGACAATGGTAAGAAACTGCACCAAGTCAGTGACTTTGTATGGAGTTTAAACTATTACCTGCTCCGGGAACACAGAGGCTTGAGGAAAATAGCTGAGTTCATAACTCTCAGTTGTGTGTCCAAGATGTCCTGTGGCATATCAGAAGTGGTTAAATGTTGAAGAATAGAATCTAAAAACCCCCCAAAGGCAAAGTATAGAACTGTGTGAGATACCTGGTAGAAACTGTGGAGAGAGAGACCTACCCTGCCTCGTCTCTGGTCAGAAGACGTCTCTGACTCAGAAGATGGAATTGTATTTTTTAATTTGCAGTCACACCTTTCATAAATGCAGGAAAAAAACTGAAGGAGGGGGGCGGGGAGTGGAGAGTTAGACTTGAACTCAGATGCTGGGTGCACAGCAGGGTATGTACTGGGAGAGGTGTGTATGCCAGTCAAACTGGAAAATGTCTGTCTCATGGAAGTCCCCACCAAGCAGCGACGTTCTGAGGACACATTCTCTACCAGGTTCCCCAGATATGAGGAGGGCTAAAGTGTAAAGAGGGGTGTTTTTTTCCTCACAATGCAAGTATTCTTAGATCTATCCCACCAGCCTGAAAACACAACACATCAGCTGATCTCCATGGGAAGCAACATCATATTCATTTTGCAGGCTAGCGTTAAGTACCTGTCTGCCTGTCTTTTCCTTGTAGCAAGAAGGATCTCTCCTTACCAAAGCCTGCACCTTGTCTGACCCCTCATCTCACCTTTCTAAACAGTACAGTCTTGTTGCAGGAATGGTTTACTGTTTTTGATCACTACCGCCGCACAAACTGTGTAGTGTCAGACCTGATCATGGGAAATGAGTATTTTTTTCGAGTCTTCAGTGAAAATTTGTGTGGATTGAGCGAAACTGCTGCAGCAACCAAAAATCCCGCCTATATCCAAAAAACAGGTAACGTATCCCTCAAAACAATGACCACAAAAAGCTGCTGAATACCAAAAGTAATACACTGGGAAGTGGAAAATACAGTATTAATAGATGCACCACTAGAGATATTTTCATTACTTAGTAACTAACACAAAGTGTTTCAGCATCAAGAGCCCTTGTTGAAGCAGATGTTCTGTACTAACATAAAAATCTGTTCAAAGATATTTAATCACACAGTGTTCCTAAGCTGTATTGTTTTAAGAAAATAATAGATCTGAGGGGTTATATTTACATTATGGGATCAAAAGTTTAAGATGTCTGTGGTAAAGGCTTCCCCTGCAGACACGTGGCTTTAATACTTTTCTCGGAAGCTGAGATCCTGTGATTTCCAGGACCTTTTACTTTAACGAAAGCATTAAATAGGAGATGTATTTCAGAGTGAAGTGAATCTAAAGATTCGTTGTATCAAAAACGCTATAGCTTTGAAGCTTCTTGCAATCACACAGACAAATTAAGTGACAAATAGATTGTACACAAGTCAATGGAATTGGAAAGACAGTTCTTACTATTTTGTTTCTTTGAATTGCAGGCACCACTTACAAGCCGCCTAGTTACAAAGAGCATGACTTCTCTGAACCTCCTAAGTTCACCCACCCTTTAGTAAACCGTTCCGTGATTGCGGGATACAACACCACCCTCAGCTGTGCTGTCAGAGGAATCCCCAAGGTATAGATCACTTCAACTCTCATTGATTCTGTTGCCACAAGCCAAGATGCTGCCTTAGAGTTCGTGCCAGCTCAGTGTGACTGGAGTGCGACGCCAGTGTGTTAAGGAAAAGTGAAGGGCACCCAATTATCTCCCACCTTGCTTTTAACTGATGCCTGACCAGAATGCACGGTACAACCATTTGTGTGGTCGTGTACAGAGCCCGTGGGGCAATATGGGAAAGGAGACAGAGGAGAGGAGAGGTACTGAGTGTGGTAACACCGTGCCCTTGGAAATGCACCATGTGTATATAAAACCTACACACCGGGGAAGGTAAACAATAACAACAAGTATCTTTCTCGCGATGTATGTTTTGTTCCCTTCAGTCTCTCAAGGACACAGCAGCTAACATAACAGACCTTTCCATCAACCTGAATGATGCATAAGAACAGCAGTTTTTCTGTTACATTGACGTGTCCGTGGAACTTTTGAGCATCTGAGTTATTTTGCAAAATTAACCAGAGTAAGACCCGCTGTCGTGTGTGAAGTTTTGGGACCTTTTTTGTGTTTTAGAAAAAAAAGTCTCACAGGGCTTAGGAAATTTTAGTCTTCTCCATCTAAATATGTTCATTGAAGTCTCTTTGAAGAGCACAAAAAAGGTGTATTTTTTTGTTAGTCAGGAACAAGCAGTAAAAACTGTATCAGCGAGGAGCTAAACTAAGGTTTATCAGAAAAGGGAAACAGGCTTTTTGCCTGCAGTGCAGGAATTGACCGTATTATGACATAACCTTGTCATAAATTTAAACTAGGAAGATCCCAAAAGATTCAGGACCCTTTGTCCTTCCCCTCCTGGCTGCTTATTTCCAGCTCCTCTCCCTTCTTCATGTCGGCACAAGAATCCGATAGCGACACAGCAAAATGTGTAAGATAATTGCTCAAAGTTCAAATTAGGTCAAAAAAAAGAAAAAGAAAATAAAAAGAGTTTAATGCAACCATTTGCTGTGGTTCACTGAGTGAAGAAGGAGCTCCAGACTAAACTCAGATATGGAAAGGAAGCAAATCCATGTATATAGCTGCAAAAGAACATTATAGCAGAAATATCACGAGCTGCAGGCAAAATTCATCCTCCAGCAGCTGCCTCAGTTTAGGTTGATCATGAAATGAGGGTGTCAGTCATGATGTTTCCTCCTGGCTAACTGACCTTTCTGTGCACCTGCACCCACCGCATTCAGGTCCCACGCTTTCAAGAGAGTTTTAAGAAAATCTTTGCATTTCACAGCTGTTAAATACAGGAGTCTCAGGCTTTTGAGCGTGAGCGTGCTAGTCTTTCTCCCACGTGAGCCCGAAGGATTCAAGTGGTCCTCATGCTTCAGTACACCTAAAACTCTTCAAGCAGCTTGGAAGGAATGCACGCCATAAAACAGTGCAGCAGTTTCATTTTTTGATGGGTAAAGAAACAGATGCTAATTCTGAAAGTAAAACAGATGAACGCAGCGTGGTCTTCTCGTTACAGACTTTTTCTTCACTCTGTGTGCTCGCAAGCTTGAAACGAAAGCAGTTTGCTTTATATCGGGTTTTTAATTTTCAAAGTTTCACTTATGAAAATTAAAGGCACATTTTCAGGCACTGGAAAGAAAACACAACGGCTTCAATTGCTGCAGAGCCAATTGCTTTATTGCTCAGCTGGATCCAACAGGAACTTTATTCTGAAATTCCCGAAGTTGCTAAGCGGTTTGGAAAACCCTGTCCCAGCCCAAACCTCGGCACCCCAAGTTGGCCACTCAAAATCTGCGGACATTTCTGACACTTCTGCTCCAATAATCTGGGCAGTTTAATTCCCCTTCTGTAAGATACTTGAAGTGTTCAAATATATTGTAATGAGCACAGTTAAATAACTCCAGAAGGAATGGATTTGTAGCCAGTTTGTAGGGATCTTTTTAAGCTACAATAAAATAAGGTACAGACCTACATTCTACCTATCTGAGAGTTTAGGAAAATACTGAGCATTTGCATTGTTATTTTCATGCATTCATGCTGCATGAGGAGAGGTTCCTTGGAAGAATATTAACACTGCTGTGGAATACATGGTCCTCCTAATGCATAAACATGTGATGGCTGAATTAAAGCTGTAAACCCAGCTCTAAGTCTTCTTCCATTTTCTACCTTCTGTTTTAAAATTCTTCTGTTTCCTTCAGCCAAAGATATTCTGGTACAAAAACAAAATGGATCTGTCTGGGGATGCCAAATACCGCATGTTCAGCAAGCAGGGGGTGCTGACGCTGGAGATCCGGAAACCCACTCCTTTTGACGGTGGCTGTTACACCTGCAAAGCTGTGAACGAGTGCGGCGAAGCCGAAATAGAGTGCAGGCTGGACGTCAGAGGTAACCAAGCTAATCTAACGCTGCCACTGCCATGAAGGCAGCCTAATGGAGAGCCTAAGGAGAAAACAAACCAGAGCTCCCCTTTATCCAACCCTTGCTTCTTTGGTGGTACATAAAAAGTTTGTTAATTACATTTACTAGCAAGATTGTGTTTTTCATCCTAAGCTGTTACGATGGCAAATAACCTAATCCTGGGCAATACAGGTCTGAAGGTGGACAATTATTACGGTTCCGATTTAGTGTTTGTAGAGAAGATCCGTAGCACTAGAATGGAAGCTGATCTACAAATGCTGCATTGCGGATGCTGGTATTATCCTTTGTGCCATTCTCTCTACTTCAAAGTTTTAAATGAAGTCATTAGCCGTTAGTGCTTCATCACAAACGTTTTTCAGACCTGGGTAATTAAAATATAAAGCTTCCATATTTCACCTTCAGCACCAAGTCTCAATTTAGAATTAGCAACCTTTAAGTTCTGATAATACCTTATTCTTTCTTTTCTTTCTCCAGCACCTCAGTAAAACTCTGAATCTCAATTCACCTGCGAGTCAAGGTATGGATGAAAATAATTCAGCTGGATAAAGGAGCAACAGCTTTTGGGTTAGATAAAAGATTAAACAAGATAATCATGTTAGCGGCTATGGAATTTTTATAATGTTGGCAGGGGGTGGGTGCGTGCTTGGTTTGATTTCTGATTGTTTTTTTCAATAAGCCTGCCAAGATCCCATCCCTGCAAGGTAGTTTATTTGGTTTATTTCAAAGTCAGGATTTCATGGGTCTCAGCTTTTAGATTGCTGTGTCGGTGTAGGAACCTGCAAGAATAACGGGGCACTCGGCAGCCTTTTCTCTCGCCTCACTAAGAGCACTCCCCTAGGTAGGAGCCTGTTACGTGTCCATACAGAGCTAGTGAGCACCAATGATCAACGTGCATCGCTTGATGCAGCGAGAAGAGCTAAAATTGCAACGCATCCAGAAGCGCGATGTACATTTGAGACTTTAGGAAAGATGAAATAGCCATAATAAACCATTGGGTAGTGTACCTGACAGCAAGTCCTTCTCCCCATTCTCTGTCTCAGTGTGGCAATGGAACTGGAAGAAAAAGGAAGAAATTAACAAAGGATCATTTCAGTTACCTTGAAACAAGCGGCTCAGAACGACAAAACACTAATAAATTGCTTGTGATGCTGAATCTCCTTTGGCTGTACTGATCTCTACACAGTAGAAAGTAACTTCCACTCTTACTGCTTTTACTGTTGGTGCTTGAAACAGCCCCGTCTGTGCTCTGGAGCAGATCTCCACAGAACCACGCCCAGAACGCACCATTTGGGACTCTCTGGCTGTAGCTGCTGTTCTGCTCGCTGTAGGAAATGCTGATTACTCACTGCTGCCTTCTAACTTTTACGAAGACACCGGTGTAAAATTCCAGCCACAGGCTGCAGGAGCGTGCGCCCTGCTCAACTCAGTAATGTTAGACACAAGGTACAGCGGGGTCTTGTTCACTTTGATCTTCTCACTGTTCTCCTTGATCTTGTCTTTCGTGGCCTGAAGCTCTTCTTAACTAAAACACTCAACACCAGAGTAATGTCCAGCATCTGCTCCCCTCCAAGAACGCAGCCAGGTCTCTAGAAAGCAGTGGAACTCACAGGGCAGGACAGCCCAGCCCAGGTGGAGAGGGACCTCAGCAGGGACTTTGCGGGGGGGGCTCTAGTTGCACCTCAGAACGGGGAGGGTTTCTTAGCAATGCTTAGAAACACCTCAAGGGTGGGTGTCAGGAGGGTGGGACCAGCCTTTTCTCAGTGGTGCCCAGTGACAGGACAAGAGGCAGCTGGCACACACTGGAACATAGGGAGTTTCATCTGAACATGAGGAGGAACTTCTCTGAGGGTGGTGGAGCACTGGAACAGGCTCCATCCCGTGTATTAAGGGGGGAAGGGGAGATGTTTTCCTGTGAGAACCCAAGGGCTTCACTGAGAAGTTGTGCAAAATCACAGGTGTGTCTGCGAGTCGTGTCTCAGGGCCCTGGTTAGGAGGCTCTAACCCACGTGTGTGCCCGTCCTGGAGCTCCCGCTGGAACGGTGATTGCCCGCTCCAGAGCCTGGTTAAGTAAGGCCAGACACTGAGGCAGCTCAAAGGTTAAACAAACAGGTCTGGTTTATTAAAGCAACAGAGAGATTCGGAATTGCCATTGATAAACACACTGACTGCAGAAGGAGAGTCAAGCCCCAGTTGCACTGCCCCCCACCCCATCGCGGTCCCACTGTCCCCCACCCCATCGCGGTCCCTGCTGTCCCGGCCGTTGCTGTCGACCTCGGTGTCCGGGCCCAGCCCGGTGGCCCCGGTGGCGGCGGGTCAGACGTAGCCGGGCTTCACGGACAGGCGGCGGCAGTTGGGGCAGCCCCGGGTCCCATTGGTCTGGAGGCACCTGCAAAGGGAGGAGGTGGGTCGGGGGGGTCCGTGTGCTTGGGGCTCTTTGGGGCAGCACGAACGTGGTTCCTCCACCAAAGGCACCTCCTGTTCTGCTGGAGACAAACCCACCAAGCTCATCGGGCACGTCCCGCTGCCCAGGCGTTTGATCTGAACTTTGGTGGGTTTAAATTCTCAGTTTTCAGAACTCAGTGGTTTGTTTCTTCTACTATAAAGCAACGTCCCCGCTAACTTCTGTCCTGGCTGTGGAGCGGTGACAACCTGAACCCTGCCCCTCAGTGAACCCCCAGCTAGGAAAGGGGGACCCAGGGGAAACATCCAAACTGCCCCTGGAGGGAGGAGCCGAGTCCCAAAGGGGAATGAAAGCAGAGCCTGTGCAGGGGGCTCAGCACCTACACGTGAGGACATCGAACAATCATTTCGAGGGCAGAAGTGGGAGGGGAATGGGTATTGCAGCACATTCTCATCCTGCTGGGCACGGGGCAGCAGGACACAGGCGTGAGGAGCAGCATGCAGAGGACTGTCCCGCTCTGGGCTCCTCCCTGTGACTAATGCCATGACAAGGATCTTTAGTACTTGCAGCTCCTTACTTCAAGTGGAAGAAGTGGGAGCAGGGCAGGGCCTGGAGCTGGTTGTTCTTCTCCCCGATGGACTCTCCACACATGCCGCAGTACAGCTCCATCTCCTCCACGCATTCATGGAACTTCACGACGTGGTCGCGCAGTTCTCGCTGCTGCCCCTTTGTGCGGTAGATCCTTTCACACAAGCAGTGGAGCTTCAGCAGGCTGAGCTGCGCGTCAAGGGCAGAAACACAAGAGAAGTGAAGACGCCAGTAACAGAAGGAGTGGAAACCGCCACAGCCCCACCAGCCAGCTGGAGAAACATCAGCACAGGCAGCTGCCCAAGGCAAGGGATCAGCCCCAAGGACATCTGGCACCTCAGCACTTGCCAATAACCCTGCTTCTCTGTACCGCAGAAGGGCACACCGGGTTTGAGGCACTCGGCAGCCCTTCCAGCAAGGTGGCTTTCCCACGACATAGAGCGTTTTCCACTTCCCTTGGCCTCCAGCTGAGAGAAGCCCAGTGCAGCTGCTGCTCAGGGGCAGGACCGAAGGATCACATTAAAGTCTTGCAGGCTGTATAAGCCTAGAATGAACTGGCCTGGAACCAGGATAACAAGGATGGAAGGGCCTAAAGGGTAAAAGACGGAATGATCTCAAAGGTTAAAATAATCAGAAACAAGACACAGGAATTAAGAGCAGTATTAAAGACTAAAATTTTTGTAGCTAATGCCTTGTTCTGGCTTCTTTATGTATTGGATAAAGATCGAAACATCCCCAGCTGAACCTGTGGTGTTTTTAACAGTAAAAACCACACCTCCAGGAGGAGAATTTATGTGTAAATGTGGGGCCACCTTAGTAGAATTGATTAGGTAATTGATGGAGCACGGGTATGAAGATGGATGTGCTGTAACCAATCATATTTAGCTTCTTTTTTTGCTTGTGCTGTAAATAAACTGCTGCTGTTTGAGCTCGCAGGGGCTGGATTTGTGATTTATCGCCCAGCGCCTGTTTATGCAGAACCAAAATCTGTGTGTCGCCTGGCTTTGCTCACGGAGCCAAGGAGCCTTTTTTGGGGACTACAAGGGCAGTGCTATTTCCCAAGAAAAGCCCCCAGTCCTCCAGCTCTCTGCTGGTTTCATACCCCGTTCTTACTGCTTCCCGCTCCCCTTCGTTTGTGCCACTGTGACTCCTCCCTCACTCCTCAGACCTGCACACCGACCATCGCCTGTGCACCGCCCACGGCTGAGCACGTCACACAAAGCAAGTCCCAGCATCGACTGGTTCATGCCGACACATTAATCAGCAATAACAAGTCTGGATGCTTCCAGCACTTGGTTTCTGAAGTGGCCTGACAGAAGCCCCCGGACAGTGCTGAAGAGCAGCCGTAAGGTCCTACCTTGTTCCCCAGTCCCTCTGCCAGCTCCTGTGCCTTTTCGATGCTTTCCAGAGCCTGTGAAGGAAGAGCGTGCATCATCAGTCCCCGGCCCGACACCGCAAAACCGGGCTGGTATGAGCACCCTGCGGGAAGTACTCAAAGAACGAGGTACAGAGGTACAGAGCAGAATTCGGCTAAACGAGCATCATTGCAACGCTGGAGACGCAAGGCAGCTGTACGGTGGATTTCCCTCCCCTCCCAAAAGCGCATCCACAAGGGAAGCCCAGTTTCTGTCAGACCACAGATACTCCCAGAGCTGCACATTTCTGTTCTGGCCTCACAGAGCCAAGCGAGGCTACGGCGCTGGCAGGGGCTGCTGCTCCCGAGCAGAGGGAAGGCTGAACTCAGTCCTGAAACTCAGTCCCACGTGCTCAGTGGGCTGCGGATGAAGCAGGAGCAAAGCGAAGGCTTTTCGCCATCCTACCCCAGAGACTCAATTATTGTTGGGCAAGTCCAGTCTCACTTGTATGGGAGGCGAGGAAGGGAATCGGCACCGCCAGCGCTCCACGCTCCTGCATTTTCGCCCGGCTGTGCATGTCCCCACTTTGCCCTGCGTTCACACAGCGTGGCGAAGCAGTGAGCTGCTCACCACCTTCTTCTGTCGGAAGGAAAGCATTTAGCACAGCAGCTGTTGCACCAAAGGAGTCCCTGCCTTCCCCTGCGTGCCACAGTGTTCCTCCTTGCTCTGAGCAGCAGTCGCTGCTCTCCAGAACTACCGAGATCTGCTTCAGGTTTGTCCAGGGGGAAGAGGAGGTCTCCCTGGTGATGCAGGAGTTTTTCAGGAGGAACATCATAAAATTTCTACCCTATACTTTGGCATTACTGCTATTACTCAAATTAATGACGGCTAAGAACCAAAGTGGAACACGTAGGGTGGGGGAAGAGAAGCTGAAAAGTCCAGGGGACGTTTGTCTTGGACAGGAATATGAGACTGCAGAGGAGCCTGGGCACGCAGGTGGTGCCTGCAGCCAGGGAGGATCGGTGATAGCACTGACTACCTGCAAACGGAGGGACAGGAACTAACCGGCCCAGGAGACCAGGACGGTGGAAGAGGCGAGGACAAGGACAGGGAATCTCCAGTTGGAAACTTAGTAGAAAGCTTTACTGGGTAACTGGTGTTGGAAGGAGTAGCACGAGAAACAGAAACTGGGACTGGGAAGTTGAGGAACATTCAGAGCTGTGACATTTGAGGAGGCCACATGTGGGGCATAAGGTCCCCGACTCACCAGGGCAGACTTCCCTCCAGTGCCTGGAACCGAATACAAGATTTATCTGTCCACTCCCTTCTCTTGTGGGTTTTGGTGTGACTAAGACGCTGTGCCAAGCCCTCACCAGGCTCTCAAGCGAGAGCTGCTTGTGATACCAGAGGGTGGCAACGGCTGGAGGAGGGATCAGTGGATGCAGGAGTTTGATGCGTGCTCTCATTATTCTCCTGTGTAGAGGCCGACCTGCCGTGTCCTGTCCCATTCTTCTGAGACACGACGCTGGGAAGGGATCACACTGAGCCAAGTTTTTCGGTCCACAGTTTCTTCTTCCCTTGCAGTGTTTACTGACTGAGATTGCCAAGTGTCTCTCGCCCATTGATCCCCTGCCACGGGCAACTCAGATGCTGACAGCACCTCGAGCTTGCCTTTTCTGACAGACACGTACTTTGTTTCCTAATATGTGGGATGCATCTCAGTTTATAAACCTTCTTATACCTTCAAAACTTCTCTCGGAATCTGACGTCGCGTTTGTCTGCAAAGCACAGGGTGGAGCTGGAGAGCTGTCTAAACATCACCAGCAGCACAAGCAGCTCAGTCACACAGCTCACAGGCAGGCAGAGGCCTCTATTTCAGTGCACAAGCGTAAGCTGATCGCCCACAGCGGCGGAGGCAGGCTGCCTTCCCTCAGTGCTGGGTTCTCAGTGCAGTGCTCAAAGTCCTCAGGACGGATCAGCGAGACCTCTCTGTAAGCCAGCGGCCTGACTCAGAAAGGATTTCATGCCGCTAGCGGCACGTTCCTGGCTGAGAGGGACCATTTAGAGAAATCTAACTGCGCAAGCAACAGACCCTGTTGGTAGAACCAAGGACACAAGCCTCAGGATGCGCTTGGGATGTTCGGGGAAAGACCATATGCTCTGATCTGGTCTAACAAACTTCTGTAGAAATGCGCTTGTAACTGACCTTGTCCAGCTCCTTCTGGATCATCCAGCACTTGGTCACTCCTAGCAGCACCTGGACCAGGCCCAGACGGTTTCCAATCTCCGTCATGATGCTCAAGGAGGAGTCATACCGAGGAAAGGCTGTCTGCAGAAGCGGGGGGAAAGACACGTGTTTTGCTGTGGCCTTGCTATCCCCGCTGCCCTTCCCGGCAGGAAAGAGCTGTACCTGCACATCTTTGCGGCTGCGGTGGATATCAGCGAAGCACAGCAGACACAGTGCCTGCAGGGGCCGGTCCCCATGCTGCAGGGCAATTTTCATGGACTCCTGAAAGGAATTGGCTTTGGTCAGTCCAAGAGCTTGTTCCTAGCTCAGAGCAGCAGGGCTGGGACTGTGTGCTCCAGCCAGCGCAAGGCCAGCACCAGGGAGACGGCACGATCTTGGAAAGGCAAGTACAGCCTTGCTCACGAGTTCCTAACCCAGGGCCATTCATAGACCCAAATTTTCGAGGCCCTCTGGGCTACTGAAACCACAGCTCTAAGAGGGGGAAGCAGCAGGAACACCTGGCGTGAAGCGTGGATGCCGCGGTGTGCCTCTCCCTGCCAGTCCTGCGGGTGAGATCCCTGTGCAGAGCCCCCCGGCAGCGCCGTGCCTGCCCACGCCCCGTACCTCGCAGCAGTCCATCGCGTCCGCCAGGCGCCCCAGCTTCCGATAGGCCACTGCCATGTGGTACTGGCTCATTGCGCGGTACTTGAGGCTCCAGCCCTGCCCGTAGTCGTTCACCAGCTCGGCTGCTTTACACGGGAAGAACAAGGCTTTCTCGTAGTCCTGCGGGGCAGACGTGCAGGCAGGCAGCA
>WEIS01073891.1:27320-30856 GCA_013389965.1 Todus mexicanus | reverse complement strand
TTTTTTTTTTTTTTTGGAGAGAGGGGAGCTCATGGATTTATTTTCCACCCAACTTGCATTAATAAACAGGTGGCTTTTTTTGATTGTGAAATAAATTTAGGTCATTATATTAAATAAGTAGGTTTGCCAGGAAAGATTTAGATGAATTTCCAATACTTACAATAGATTTTTCCTTCCGTGCATCCTTGGACATCCCATTCCCATGGCAATGCCCGAGTGTGGGCTGGGCTGGGGGCCAGCTTCAGGGGTTGCTGCTGGCAGCACCAGGCACCTCTTGGGTTGGAAATTCAGAGAGGACCTTTCTGTTTTCCTTCTTCTGCCAGTGGCAAACTCCTCCAGCTTTAAAAAACCACAGGAGAGCCGTCGTACCCCCTCACGGTGTCTCAGCAGGAGCCGTTTGGCCGCTCAGCTCTTCAAGCTGGGGGAGATTCCCAGGGCTACTTTTTTTTTTTTTTTGGATGGGCTCCAGCAGCCACGTGGTTTGCACCAAACTCCTGAAACTTGGCAGGGAGAAAACCTTCAGGCCAGAGAAGTGTCTTTTCTGGGTCCCACAAAATAACTTTCAGGTTTCACTGAGCTATCAACTGATCTGTTGAAGCTTCGTTTCCCTTCTCTGCTTCCAAGGGCGCGGGTGGGTTTTGGTTAAAAGCCCAAGAGGCTGATGCTGCCCCTGGAGGAGGATGTCCGTGAGTCATGGGGACCAGCGTGGCCCCACCAGGCCAGCATCACCCTAACACTTACATCTCACCCCTAACGCTCCCAGGTGCCTCCATGGGAGGAAAGTTTCCATCTCCTACCAGAAAAGAAGGTGAGCGAGTGTGAGAGACAGAGGAAAAAACAAAGAATAGCTCAAGAAATTGATTTTTTTTTTTTCAGAGTGCACAAGGTGGCTTGTTTTATATATTTCCTTAGAAACTAAACAAAACAGGAAATGACATAAAAATTATGTTCAAAGGAAGTTACTTAGTTTGTACAGGCAAGATCTGTATGCTCAGGAATGCCAGATTTACGGTTACATATGCCTGCAACCTTATTTCTGCTCCCATGAGCACGTGCATTATGATACAATCTTTAACGGCATAATCACGTAATATTTTCCCATTGCCTCTCTTTTAATATTTGAAGTTGGATCCATAAGCGGGAAGAATTGGGATTGCGCGGGCCGCTGTAAAAACGGCATTTCTTAACTCTCGAATACTCGGCTTTGCAATTTAAATAACTTTCTTCAAATGTAATTTTTTTGTATGTAATTATATATATCCCGTGCTGAATGCTAGAAAGCAGTGGGGATTACTGGCAAGCTTTTGGAAACTCCTTAATTTCCTTCTAGCAGACCTCGCTCTCTTTTCTCGAGATTTCCCAGTGAATTCATCCATTTATTTTTTTTCATAGATACAGCTCCAAACAAGCGACTGAAAAAACTGGGTCAGGAAATATTGCAAATAATTATTCTTGTATTTTTTTAATCGACAGATACATAGGCGCAGTAGTACGTTGTTGGAGGGGTGAGAAAGTTTAATACTGAAGGAATCGGGCTTTAATGAACATATGCTGACATGGCCTCGCAATCTTGCTTCATCTCCCCTATTAACTTCCTCTGCACCCAGGAAACCTTTGGCTTCGTGCCTAAATAATAGAAGAATAATTAGACTAGTAATTGAAGAATGCCAAGTCGAACTTCTAAGGAACTTATCTTTAGCAACCACTCTGCAGCACGTTTCCTGCGCTGCCTGGCATGGTGCTTCTGGAATAATCGTTTTGCGCGTTTTTCAAGGAAAAATTAGTGGGTCAGGTAATCTAAAAAGGTAGCCATCAAAAGAAACTTGATTGTAAAAATAGGAATAAATGTCCTCTTTCATAAGTCTTTAGAGATAGTGTAATTTATCCTGTTGTACACAAAGCCTGTAGTTGTTGGCCAGCCCTGCTGTGCTTTTTGAGTGGCGCTTCGTGTATAAGCCAGGATGTTCCCACATCAGTCAAGTATCTACATCCCACAGGTTTATAAGTAAGAGATTTAACCTGTAATTTGCTTTGTTTTGACAATTAAATTCTAGATATTCAAGACCTACAATGTTCTATTTTATTTAATGTAGGTATTACATACAGTACAAGAGAAATGTGTTGCGCTAATTTTGATTCATTAAAAATGAAAATCATAACTTGGCAGTGACCATTGCTCTCCAACATTGATCCATGAAACTCATTTTCACCGGAGAACAATGAGGTTTGTCTCATCATTACATTGCTTCACCAGGGGGATTTTTCATATCAGTTTACTGGTCAATACCACTGCTCTTTGCACCATCCTAGCTTGGGAGCTCATTCAGGTCTCAGTAGGAGCGAGGGGGATGGATGCACCTCTCCATGTAGCACCAGGCAGGATATTTCCAGGTGAGGTTTTAGCAGAAGAGTTGCCCCATCCTTTCTTGCTTTCTCTATAACCAAGAACAGCTATTCTGAAACATTTGTGTTACGTAAAAACACTTGTCCTTTGCAGGTGTCCATCAGACTTAATTCAGTATTATTCCTACAAAATGGGATGCCAGAGTAGATGTAGAGCATCTGTTTTAGTTTCATACATGTTTGCAGACAGCTCTGAAGTCCAGCAGCTCATTTATAGGCTGGAAACCACCGATAGCTACCGACTCCGTATTTTGACAAGTCAAATATGGGACAAAAGCATGAGGATAAGAACGATTTTGAGGCCGGCTATGTGCTGCAGATCCTCCGCATTGCTCAGATGGTGAAGTAAGGAGCCTTCATATTTAAGGAGACGTAACTAGCGTTGCCTACTTACGAGGAGAGGATTTTTCATAATGTCACTTCATCTTTCAATAATATTAAGATGTGGAGCCATATTCCGAGTGTTTAGTGTCATGGGAAATGAAGCAGAATATATTTTGTTGGTAATTTCTACAGCAACAGAGTAAGGGGGCTGTGATAGTGTTCTAGCCAATTACTAGTTTCAGGTACTTCTTCTATATTTAAATTTCTTCCCAGTTACCTCAGCATAATTAATAAACGATACTGCTTCATATTTCCAAGGAAATCCAGACAGCTGTACCACATATCACTCCTTTCTTTAATACGCTGGAAAAGTCCTACCTCCACACTACCTATTGTGTTGTTGCAA
The DNA here is from genome assembly GCA_013389965.1 of Todus mexicanus. Classification (NCBI taxonomy): domain Eukaryota; kingdom Metazoa; phylum Chordata; class Aves; order Coraciiformes; family Todidae; genus Todus; species Todus mexicanus. The sequence goes on along the minus strand of WEIS01073891.1, from coordinate 27,723 downwards.
TTAAGGATCTGCATCAGGAAATGCCACTCTTCAAACCTGAGTTCAGTGCGTGCTTGACAGACTCCCACAGCTTCCTTCTTCGGAGCTCATTTCCATCCAAAACACCTCGCAAAACCAGCAGCTTCTTCTTGCAAAGGCCGGCTTGATATGTAATGAGGGTGCTGATTTTAAGAGAGTTATTGAGGTCGTAGTCGATGCTGTAACACAGGATATATTCATTTAAGTTGTGTGGGATTTGGCGCCTAACATGTCAGCATGCTCCAAGGTGAACATGGTGGGCCAGGTGGAAGATCCATCCTGGTTTTGGTGCTCCTGGAGCATTAGGGCCATGGAAAGATGTTGGTAATACTCTGGTGTCAGTTAGAAATATATCTGCTTGTCCTCTCTGAAATTATGCCCACCC
>WEIS01073891.1:19820-22320 GCA_013389965.1 Todus mexicanus | reverse complement strand
TTTCCAGCTCTTGGAAATATATTACTGCAGGGGAGTTGCACATTTTTCTTCCTTAAATACTCTTGAAAGCGTAGGGACAAAGAAAGGAATGCAGAGAGAATATTTGGGGAGCGCAGAAAATGTTTTCGACAAGTAAAAAACCGCTGTCGCGCGGCTTTAGCCTAATGAAGTAATTCGTGTGAATCCCTGAACCTATTAAACCTAAATCGTCAGATATTTAACATTTGGTATGACGTAGCATTCCTTTACCTACAAGATTTTTATTTTTTTTTTAAATATGTGGCTTTCTTTTTAAACGAATGACCCAGTAGAGCTTTATTTCTCCAAATGAACCATTACTGGGTTTTTTGGATCAACTCACATGTTGCCGATGGGCTTAACACTCAGTAGGGCACTGAAGAAAGCAAAGGCCTTGACTAGCAAGACCTTGTGATTTATTATCAATTTTTCACACATAAAAAATGCCATTAAAAAAAAAAAAATAGAAGAAAAAAACCCCAAGTTCTCTAAGTATAAAGCACATGACAATATAAATCTTTTCAATACGTGACTTTTTGAGCAAACATGACACGACAAAATGCCCAAGCGGATGGCACGGAACCTGAATGATAAAAAACCTGCATGAACTGTAATGCTGCGACTATTTTTGTCTATCCATACATTCATCCCCACACCTGGACTGGGACCAGTGCTGTGCCTCATCCGCTTTAGCCAAATCCTTATCTCAACTTTAAGTCTTGCTAAGGTGAGGTCTCGCATCTTGTATGTGTGTTCTGTTCTCTGGGTTTGAATCATTGAGTTGGGAATGATTGCACAAACCTCTGGAGATAAGCATGGAGGTCTGCTGGCCAAAATACTCCTCCTTTGCCTTGTTTTCTTGCTGGTTTGGGTGTCCTGTACCATATGGGCATGTGGTGCAGCAAGTTGGGGCTGCTCTTGTGTTAGGAGCATTTGCAAAATCACTGCACGTGACAGTTTGAAGTCCAAGATGAAATGGCATCTGGGCAGCAGCAGCTATAAAATTATTGCCAGGAGCTCTGTGATGGAGAGGAGCGCAAGTATCCTTAGGAGTCTGGGGCTGAGCAATAGGTTCTGGGCATCTGTGTCCCTATAGTCCGTACACTCCGCCTTCATCGAGCCTATGTACGCGTGGGAAGAGGGAGAATAGTTCATGTAAAGTCAATGAGGAAAAAAAACAAGCTTGTGAATGTGTCGTATATACTGTTACTGTGGGGTTTGGAGGGCATTGCTGTGAGCAGAACCAAAACCCACTGCACAGCTGTGATTGCAAGGCAGTCTATTATCTGCATTATCTCTCCTTAGGATGGGCAGGAATTCTTCATTTCATGCATCATTTAAGACTTGCTACAGTGATCCCACAAAGTCAGTAACTATGCTAAGTACAAAACTTTAATGGTGTTGCTATTCAGGCACAAGGCACCAAACTCATTTCCCTGCAAGCTGCAGCATCGGCTTGTACCGGCGAGGCGCTTGAAATATTGTGCTCAGCACAATACTCAGGCGAACCCAACCAGAGCTGCCGGTGCAACCTCAGAATTTCACATTTTTCCACGCTTTTGTGTGATTTATGGCTTGATGAAGTCTTATCTCCCCAGCCTACTGCCATAGGCTAATAGTCTGTAACAAAGCTCAGTCTCAAAAATGTCAAACATAATGAAAAAGGGAAAATCACAGCAGAGGAAGTTGGTGGTAGCCTTTCCTCGGGGTCTCTGTCTTGGAAAGTGTACAGACTCTTTTGGTTCACGAGCAAAACTGAGACGAGCGGGACGCTTTTGCCCTGTGCCTCTGCTGTTGATGCTCCTCAAGCCTCTCCTGCCACAGATGTGCCCATTGAGCATGCAAGGAGGGATGCTGCCCTCTGCCAACCCAAGGAAAACACTGCTGGTTTTCCTCTGGTTTAAGACCAGCAGGTGGATTGAGAACTGGCTGAAGGACAGAGCTCAGAGGGTTTTCATCAGCAGTGCAGAATCTAGTTGGAGGCCTGTAACTCCTGGTGGTTCCAGGGTTAGTGCTGGGTCCAGTCTTGTTCAACACATTCATGAATAACCTGGGTGAAGGGACAGAGTAGATCCAGCAGAGGTGAACAGCACCACCACTGAAGTGAAAAGTTCTCCAGAAGACACTGGCTCAAGTTATTCCTCTTGTGAAAGAAATTTTTTCAAATAAAAGACTGGTTAGAGATCAACACCACACCATCCAGACCCATGTTTCCTTCCATTTCATGGCACTTCCATTTATCACAGAATGCCTTGGGTTGGAAGCAACCTTAAAGATCATCTAGTTCCAACCCACTTGCCATGGGCAGGGACACCTCCCACTAAACCAAGTTTCTCAAAGCCGCATCCAACCTGGTCTTGAACACATTCAGTGATGGACCATCCATTGATTCTCTGGGTGACCCATTCAGCTTTCTCACTACCTTTCTAGTGAGGAAAATGTTTTCACTCCATCTGTCTTCTTAAGTATGTGAAGAGTGTGG